>PVIC010036412.1:0-18601 GCA_004025085.1 Thryonomys swinderianus
ACAAAGTGGGATTTGAAAATGTGTTTCAACTTGTTTCCATTATGTGGAATGGTAAAAAGCTCTGACCTGCTCCTAAAATTGCATTTAGCAGATCTATTATTTGGATAGATGGCACCTTTGTAGTAGTTATGTCTAATGCTAGAATGTAGCTTTCATTGGCTCCTTCTTTTCCAATTATTGGTTGAGATTATACTATGTTGTGTTATAAACATACCATTATACATACATTCAGTTGCTACGTGCTGTTTTTAAAAACTCATTCTTCAAAATCTCATACAACTTGGCTGTTTTCCATTTCTGAAAATGGCTACTTTGGTTTATATCAATGTTGTCTCTGAGGATTTTAAATGTAAATATAGACTTAATTTTTCATTCAAAAATCAAGTTTTTGCCAAACTTCTCTTTACACCTCCCAAACTAGGAAATGTGCCAAGATTTTTAGAAAGTATACTTGTTCTTCAAATGTACTTGGAAGAAGATTAAAGCATGGAAAAATAAAGGCAGATGAATAGGATTTGTGGATCAAAAGAAATATATTCAATTTATTTAGTTGTCAGATCTAAAAAAGGAAAAGAGAGCAAGAAAGAAAGGAAGAAAAAGGGGAAAGAAGGAAGGCAGGAAGACAAGTTTAAAAATTTGAGGCAACAGCTTTAATATTTCTCAGAAGCTCACCTTAATTGTAGTTATCAAATTATTGAATTAACTTCTTTCAAAATGTACATAAATATTAGTCGTATTTGGTGATGGTAATTAAACTGCTTATAAAGAGGTATTTTCTCAGGTAGATACCGGGATCTTATAAAAAAATTACTGGGAGTTAGTTTATTATGTAACCAACTAGATGTTTAATGATTTCCAAAAGTATGGACTAGTAAGCCACCTCACTCTAAGACCTACTAATAGAAAGTATTTGGTTAAAAGAGCATGTATAAAGGGGGGAGGAGGGGGGAGTGGGTAGGGATATGGGTAAAAATGGGAATTAACTTGTGGCATATACTGGTACAAATTTCCCAATGGTATATGTGATTTTGAGATGTATACAAATTGTACCAATAAAGAATTCAATTTAAAAAAAAAGAAAGTATTTGGTCATTTCCAGTACAAACACCTTCTTCAACCTAGGCATCCTGGAGAATATTTACAGGCAGTAGGAAATCCTGGTAATTGCTATGAATTTGCTTGCTTCTAACTTTAAAAAGATTATTAATTACCTATGACAAAGCAGGGAGAATCAAATTATGTTATAGAAAAATTTTTACCTGGGTTTAAAATGGCAAAAAGTTATTTTCCTCTCAATATCTGTTAACCAGTTTCAAATGACACTTTAATACTTTTTAGGGAATGGGGGAGGATAAAAAGCACTTTAAAACCAGTGTAATAAAATTAGTTTCCATTTTAATATCCATATATGTACAATCTGTTTCATACAAACAATGGCTAATCCAGCAAGCCTGCCTTTTGATAAGTCTTAGGACAGCAAGGATAATAGAGCTGACATAAATTCCCTAAGGAATTTAAACTTTCTGTGCCTTAGTTTCTCCTCCTATAAAATGAATTAATAATAGCAATTACTCCATTGGGTTGTTAGAAGAATTAAAGGGGAATTTTATATAGTTTTTCTAACTAGTGAAGGTATTTAATATATAAATAGGGGGAAAAATTTTGAAGCCCTTTCTCTCTGGCTTCAAAGCCTGAACCTTTTTCTACTAGCCCACTCATAGGCTGAGCACGAGGAATGGAAGTTTAAATGGGCTTGAATAAATATTTAAACTTCAAAATACTTCAACAGAGTACTAGTATTTAAAGGTCAAATAGTAAATCAGCAGCAGCCACTTGGAATTCTAATGAAAAAAATATATATATAGTGCTTCTTACTCTGGACCAATAGTGAGAATAAATTCCTCCTCTAAACTGGGGGCAAGTGTATAGTAATATGAGGATATCATCTTATGATTGAACATCATTATTAAGAACAAATATACCCAAGTTAAAAACTATTTTTAATCTATGGGGAAAAGTGTCAAATTATATAAAGCAATATTTAAATCATTGCTCAAAATTTTCCATAAACTAGGGTTCTCCATAAAAAGAGAAAAATGGCAGTAAGTCAAACATAATCAGTAAATCTGGTACTGCATGCCTATGGGGTAAATCATATCAGAAACCCACTGGAAAATAATAGCACAAACTATTTTAAAAAAAGAAAGAAATTATTAGTCTGAGACCAAGGCAGTGACAGCAAAATGACTAATACATCTTTATTGACAGTCAGAAAGCAGTAGGTAAAATAAAATGGGTGGTCAAAATTTTCCTTGTAACTTGACAGACAAGCATATTTCTTTCACTTGAATACAGCATTTCCCCATTTAGAGATGTATGGAATGAGGATGATGAACAATAAATCGAGAACTATAGTCTGTTTTGATTCCCCACAGGTAATCTGTATGAAAATTGAGGCTGTCCCAGCAGCTGCCCTCTTCTGAGCCCTCAGAAGATTGGCCCTTAAGTCTTTCATTTATAGTGATGTAGGTTCTTTTCTAGCATTTATCTCAAAACTGTTCTAGCCTCTCCCTGTCACTCTGTTCCAAAGCTACTTCTGTTATTTCTAGGTATTCGTGACACCCCACTCTTGGAACCATTTCTTACTTAGTCATTTTCGTACTTGAATTTCACCTAAACCTTTCTATGAATTTAGATCCTGCCACTTTCCCCTTTGAAGGAAGGCACAGGTCTCTACAGGGAACTCAAGCTTATTGCCCAGTGCTACCTCAAGTCTCTGTTTCCTACATTCCAGTGTAATATCCCAGCTGGGGCTCAGGAGGACACAGGTCCAGCTCGGGCTCCCACTCCCAAAGGCACAAGTGAGAACTGCTCGCATCCATATGGTGCTGTGCAGGCTCTGAAGGAACCATGGAGACACAGTTACATCCACCTCCTTTCAGAGGGTGGCTTGGAGAGCACATGGCCTCCTGCAGTGGCAAAGCCATTGCATAGAGTCCTCACCAGGTCAATGTGGAACAGTCGAAGACCCCAGACAAGTAGGTCCACCAATGGGCAAAGCCAGCCTGGGGATTTATAGCCATGTGACTCCAATGCAGGAGATCTGTTCTGCAAAGCCATGAAGAGTGGGGTCACTTGGAGCTTTAAGGACCCAACTTCCACCCCGGGGTCCAGATAGTGAGACATGGAATCAAAGAAAGGTTTTCTGGCACTTTAATGTTAACCTTACTGGGTTTGGGTCTTACTTGGGAACTGCCATTCCTCCCTTCCTACATGTATGTCTGACCCATGCCCGCCCAGAATTGTACTTTAGAAGTGCACAACTTATTTGATCTCACATAGTCACAGATGGACAACAGTTGGCCTCAGGATGAGGTGCACCTGAGAATTATCCACACCTGAATGACATGAGAGGCTGAACTTAGACATCTGCATTAGTGCTGGGATGAGTGAAGACATTGGGGGCTATTGGTTTGAATTAATGTGTTTTGCATGCAAATGGGAAAGAATTTTAGGGCCACAGAAAGTTGCTATGGTTTGAAAGTGTACTTACCAAGATTTAGATAGTATCAGTGTGATAACATGAAGAGATGGGACCTTCACCAGATAATTAGGTCGGAAGGCCTGATCCCTTGTGAATGAGATTAGGTCTGTATAGAAGAGGCTTCACACAGAACTGGTTCTCTTGCCCTCTGCCACTGCCTTGTGAGGTCACATGATTTCTCAGCATCTCTGGACCCTGCCAGCATCTTGACCTTGGATTTCTCAGCTCCCAGACCTATGAGAAAAACTTTCTATTCTTCACAAATTACCCAGTCTCACATGTTCTGCTACAGCAGCACAAAATGAAGTATCTTTAGCAGGTCTTCTTTTCCTTCACAAACCCTTTTATGGTAACTCTTTCCTATGTCTTGATATATGTCCTTACATTTGATTTCTGTATTAAATTTGCCTCATGACAAAGCACAAATGTAAGGAGGATTAAAGTAACACTGTCGAGGCTTGAACACCAGCATTTTTTTTTTTTTTATGGTTACAGGCTTATGTTCTTGGGTAAATTAACCACAACTCATCTTCACCTTCATATCCTCAACTGTAGGATGGCCATGATCTGTAGATGGGGAAAACATCATAGGGTTGTGGTGACAATTGAATGAGATAATGTATACAAAATAAGTCAAAATGCCCTGCCATGTATGAAATGTTTGAAACTGTATTTTGAAATGTATTTGAAACTGTATTTTCAAATGCTTGTTGCTTTGGGGTTGATTCAGAAATGTAACCTTTTTCTCTAACATGTCTTGAAAATAAATTCATTAATGAATCACATACTTCTTTGATGTTGCCACACTTGCATTTTTTACTGCCAAAACTGCCTAGTAAGGACTCATTTTTCCAACATAATATTCTCTATCAGTTATCTTACATGTGTTTTAAGGGAAAGTTATTAATCTTACTTTTAAGATGACAAAACAGACTGGAAAAGATTTAAGTTTGCATAAGGCCACACAAGTGAAGAGATGTGGGATTTGTATTCAAGTTTTGATGAACCCAAGGTTTTAAAGTTCTTCCCTCCTTTCTGTTTGGATACTAGAAGAAGAAAAGTAAAGTGTGTAATCACTGCAGTGTTGCAAGTTCCCTCTGAATTCCAGTTATTGTAACTCTCAGAAGATTTGTGGGCCTCGAAATTAGTTCCAAGCAACCCAGTAGGTAGGACAAGTGACACCTCTACCAACCGCAAGTCATAATAAACGTTTCCTCCTTTAACTGCAAGTGTCAAGTTTTTGGCCCCAGCAATAAGAAAAGTAACTAAGGAAAGGTGGGTTCAAAATTAATATTTTGTAGTCGGGCGTGGTGGCTCACACCTGTAATCCCAGCACTCGGGAGGCGGAGACAGGAGGATTGCTGAGTTCGAAGCTTGCCTAGGCTACATAGTGAGCTCAGAGCCAGCCTGAACTACAAAGTGAGACCCTGTCTCAAACAAAAAAAATAATATTTTGTAGAACAGTGTATCAATGTTTTTTGTATTTTTGTCTAGCAGAGTATCATATCTAACATGTACTGTATTTAAGAATTTCATTAGTCATAACAGGATTAGCAGGATTAATTGCAGGGATAGATTGATATCTATTAATTTTAATTGTAGAGGCAATGACATTATTCTCACAATTCAAGGTAGGAGAATATGATGTAAATAAAATTTCAATTCAGGGGTCAGGGATTTAGCTCAATGGTTCCATCATCTGCCTTGCAAGCACAAGGTCCCAAGTTTGATTCCTGGTAACCACGTACCACAATGCAGGGCATGGTGACTCACGCCCACCAGCAATTGGTAACATACTCCACAACACCGGGCATGGTGGCTCACTCCTGTAATACCAGAACTCAGGAGGCAGAGGCAGGAGAATTGCTATAAGTTCGAGGCTTGCCTGGGCTACATAGTGAGCTCAGGGCCACCTTGAACTAGAAAGTGACACCCTGTCTCAAGAAAGGAAAAAAAAAAAACTTAAAATTTCAATTCAGTGTGTCACTTTAGTGTTTATATGTGTCTTCACAAATTCTAATGTTTGGTACATTTCTGAGAAGAAAATCTCCTTAAGTGTATAAAATTTTATTTGATGTATTATTTGTATTTATGCTTTTATACAAAAAGATAAGATGTTGGAAGACCTGAACAACAAAACCACACCCCAAGGTAAACTTCTAATAAAAGGAAAACTAGTTGTTCATATTTAAGAAAGGGATGCTATCCTACAAACACAAAGTCATCTTGTTTCTGTAAGATCACTGAAAATAGGAAATTCCCTGGTAGAATCTACTCCTACCACTTCCAGGTTCATTTTCCTTAGGCATTTGAGAAAGTTCATTTGGCCATTAATTAACTAGCTAATTAATTAATATTACTGAGAACCTGGGCTGCAGGACAATAGGTAAGGAACTAAAAAAAGTAACAAAACTTAATGAGGACCATTCCATGTGCTCCTAACTTGGTGGAGGTCATCAAACATACCAAACCATGTCATGCAGTGACCTGCCCCATAGAACATGATATTATTCTGATAACATCTGTTTCCCAAACCTTTCACAGGGTGTGTTTGGCAGTACTGCTATTGAATGCTTTTACATATGGGAGCTGGAAAGTGTACAAGGAAGTGATTTAGACAGCTCTATTCACCAGGAAAAATCAAGACTGGCTTCAGGATTTTTGATTTGTAGGCAAATACTTAAAATTACAAGTGTATCCTTCATTCAGATGTATCTATTTATGAATGCTATTGCATAGATAAACTTATAAAATGAAGCTGAAATTAAACTGAACTGGAAGGGAAGTAAAAGAAGACATGCAGAATATGTACAATTCAGAATCAGTTCTCCTCTGTCAAACAGGAAACAGATGAGACTCCACAGAGCCTGTTACTAGTACATGAATGCATTTTAAAGCCTAGAAGAACGTTAGCCAAAAATGTCCATAATAACAAAAATGCATCATCTTCACATGTTACTGTACAGTGGGGAAACATTATTCATTTAAGATTGTTCAAGATTTTTCTTTTAATTATAAAAAAGTATCGAGTGGGGCAGCAGACAGAATGAAACTGGAAGTATCTGTTACCTGGATTTAGATGAAAGGCTTCAAAGGCTGCCTTATATAAAGTGATTTTATTAATAACATTAAACCATTCTGTTCTTTCACAGACACTTGCTGGTGAGCTCTCCTGCATGTGTGTATTTTGGTGTTTTTAAAAACTACACTTTAGTGCTATTCCTTAGGTTCGTGAAGTATGCTAAATGTGTTTATAATAAAAAGGAAGATCTGTAGTATAACATATTAAAGCAGAATGATCAGGTTTCCATTCTCTGGGGCCTGTCCCTGCAGAGCGTGGCCCCTGCTTGCCACTGTGGTTTACAAACACACACAGTAATGCTGCATTTTGTAATCATGGCTACAAGTTCAAACTATGATCAATCAGAAAGACGGATCTTTTTCACAGATGTCAAAGAACACTTTGAGTATTCTTTTTGGGGTCACAGTACAAAAGCCAGGCATAGAGGTTCTGGGAGAACATCAGCTGTCTGCCTCCAACTTGATGTGTTATCATGGATTTATAAACCTCTGGATCTTTAGTGCTTTCATTACACATGGCTGAATTTGCCTAGATCATCTTTAAGATCTCTTCCCATTTCTAAAATTTTAAAATTTTACCTACTCCTCTTAACATTTACCTCATTATATTTAATATTCTTCTTTATATTTATTACATCTTTCCTAATTTCAATTTACTTGCCTGTCTTGTATTCAGTTGGGCATAAAATTATCAATCATCATCCAAACCCAGCACATTTATATATAACCCCAAACACTGCTGCAAAACTTCAAATTTTGGGCTAGTTACTGTACCATGCACAATAATTATTGTGTTTATACAAAGTGTTGAAGCCAGAGAGCAATGAGGCTGGGATTCAAACCCAAGACTCTGGGTTTCAAGGAAACCAGAGACGTTTGCTGACTTACAGTTGACTCATAATGCTCACATGACATGGATGCAGCCCTGCAGGAGCACAGAGGAGTCCCACACACAGACACCTCATACGGGGTCCCTCCTGCCACTTACATAGCCCCATCCTACCTCCCATTGTGTGGGCCACTGCAACTGCACAGAATCACACAACAGAAGACCACAATTATTCATATATAACATCATCCAAAAACATCTAAACACATATGATTGTATTTGAATTTTGCATGCAGTGTGGGGAGTCTTACTTTTCTTTCTTTTCAGTTAAAATCTTGCTGACCTTCACACTACATCATAAACATTCACTACTGTGGGCTTAAACAGAGCACAAACAACATATTCATTTGTGAAAGGTTACAAAAGAGGCCAAGGCAAAGCTCCTTGTAAAAGCCATAGCATTTATTGAAGGTAAGACATAAGTTTGCAAATCACAGAGCTACCCAGGCATATATCACATGTGTTCTAATGCTGTTTCAACTTCATCTTTTAGCGTCTTCCATCCAGTCCCTTAAAAAATAACTAAAACAGATCAATTTGCATTTATGTATACAAAACCAAAGAGTAACTTTCAATGAGACTTAAACTATGCTTGGTTACTTCAACATACATAGGGTAGTTTTTCAGGCCTATGCAACGATGCAGTCTCTGCAGTAAGGGTAAAACCTTCTAATGCATCATGGCTCTAGTGGCTCAAGTGGGATCAAAGAACACTCTCAAGTTTAGGCGTCCCATTGCAACGAACAAGAGAAAATTTAACATGGTGCCATCAAGTCCATGAAGCACATGCTGCAGCATGCAAACCATGTTGCCCTGGCCAAGGTTTAACAAATTATCAGCATGCCATACAACAGTAAAGATCACATTAATTTTGGAAGAGCGTGCCAAATGCAAACTTCTACCTTTGAGTAAAAATTTGTATCACCGAAAGTTCACTATTGTGTTTTTTTAAGACAAAAGATGTTAATGTAGAGTTGTTCTAAATTAAAATCTCTCAGTATTCAAGTTGAACTGCAGTGTTGGCACTTTGTTATAATAAGTGGGTTTGGGGTTGCAGTTTGGGCACTCGTCTGTAAAGGTTTGCTGTCATTGGTCTAACATTTGTCCCATACAATATACCACTATGTCACTGAGATCATCAACTCATCGGTTAATATGCAAAACTCCAAGGCATGTATAGGATAAATCTATAAAAGATAATTTCCACCCTAAGTAATGTTTAGAAGTTCACTTATTTCCTTTTCCTCCAGTGAAAGAAATTTGGGAGTAAAATTGTAAAAAAATAAAAATAAGGGGGAAAAAAAAGGCCCCATCTCTTAATGTGGAATTTGACCTTTTGGTTTCTTCTAAAGATGTATCTTTTAACAGCAACCATAAACATAAAACTTCATTTCCAATATTTAAATAATTTAAAAGAACATACCTATTTCTATAAGAAAGTTCATTGTTGTAAATTCCATATCACTTTTCGCCCTTTCACTTTTTATGGAAATATCTAGAACAATAATTAATGATCATGAACAATAAATTTATTTGAGTTTGTTCATTAAAGATGAATAATATAAAGCTGCAGAGGATTTTAAATCAAAGAATCTCATAGTATAAGATACCTGGTGTAGGGTATAAAATTGATGACTACTTAAGAGAAATAACAACAGTAAAATTAGAAAATTCTCAAAAAGAAAACTGAAGTGATTTGCTTTGCTCTCCACAATTTGTTTCATTTAGAAAGCACTTATGGATGGCCCTATTATGGTTTTAGTCAAAGGCATCATATCTTAACTAAGAATTTTGAGATACTTGACACATCTGCCTAAAAATGAGATTTTGATCCCTAAGAACTACTACATGAAAGAATTTACAGAAGACATTTGATCCAGTCTTTCTTTTCTTTAACTTCTCTTTCAGTTCTTCTTCAAGCCCCCCGCGCAAAGGATCTGTCAACACACTCAAGGTTCTGAACAGAGAAAAATCCAGACACCCTGATCTCAGTTCTCAAGCAGAAGCTTTCCAGTCACTGGCACAGACGGTTTCTCTTCCAATAGAAGAGTCTGCTGATCCAGCGGAGTCTGTGGTCTCTCAGCTGGGCTGGGTTCATCCCAGGAGCCACTGTGGTGGAAGCTCAGACGCACTCCTACTCTGCAATCATAGTCCTGGTATCAGAGGAAAGTGCACATAGGCCTCTCACTCATTTGGATCCCAAATTTATAACCCTGACACTGTTATAAAAACAGAAATTAAAATGAAATAGCTTCACCTATGTCCACATGACTTTCCCCAGAACTGAAAAGTGCTACCCTTTATGAATGTAATCACTGTGTTTTAAGATCGGATTCTTTCCCTTCAGTACTATCCATTTACTACACTCCTATCAGGAGCAAACAACTTAGCTTTAAAAAAAAAATCCTAAAAGAAAGTAACGAGGTCTTATTCAATGTGCCTAGGACCACAGCAGGGGATGTCAACTTATGTGTCTGTTTTCTAGTCAGTTTTAAGGTACCCTTTTCCGTACATGAGGACATGAAGAAGAAAACTAAATGTCAAAAGGGAAGGAAAAGAGGTAGACAGCACCTGCCACATGCAAGATCTGGGCCAAGAGCTATAAATGGGTAAAAAATATTGAAGTTTCAGCCTCTTAAGAAGCATGGGAAGTATTTATTTTTTTCCTTCTCATGGACAAGGGGAAAGAAGCTTTAGGAGGTTTCCTAATTGCTTGAGATCATTCCCCAAGTTACAATACAGCTCATACTTTTAACAGACTCACCACAGGAAAGTATGATTAGGATAATTCTGGAATTCGAGCTAATAACTCAGTAGCTCCACAGTGGAAATGTAATGCTTATTGCTGCTGTTTATTTCATAACCCTGAGGTACTATAAATGTGTGTGGATGGAGAAGCTCTCCAAATTTCTGGACCTAAAAACTACTAGCCTTTGTTGCCATAGATTCATTTTTTCCAAGATCTCTGGTTTCATCTCCACACTGGTAAGAAAGGACCCCTTGAAACTATTGTAAAATTGAGAATAATTTTATGTGAATAAAATTTTTCCCCACTGCCTCAAAATGTTAAAATTGGAAATATTGCTGTAATCCTCCCAAACTGCTCAGTATTCGAAAGTAAATATTTGTAATTAATCGCTTGATGTTTCAGGAAATAAAAATCAAGATGATCCAGATGAGAGTTTTGATATTTTTGTTCCTTAGTCAATTGCTACTCCCTTCCATTACTAAAGATCTTACCAGCATGTAGATAAAAAGGAAACACTGACAAACTATTTTTAAGAGTATTCTTCAATTCACAGTAAGATGAATTTCTTCTTCTGTTATATGTCTTTCTTCATCTTAATAAAATGCAAAGTATTAGCAGGCTTCTTTCAGTGTTTCTTTGCTTAAAGCTTTATTCCTCTAGCTTTAACTAAAGAGTATATCAAGTCTGTTAGCTATTCTACTGTTCTAAAATCTGCCCCTCAACTTAGGTAGACTTGTTAATTTCAGATTCCAATAGCAGACACAGAGAAATTTAAATCTGGCAAAATAATTGAAGTTGAACATTACTCAAATGGAAAACAAAACTTGAAATGACCTAAAGGCCATTTTCTGGTTGCAGCAGATTGCATCATAAGCCCAGAGTGAAAATAATAGATTTTTCAGAGATGGGATCTTTTCTAGCCGTAGTTCAACAAATGCATGCAGATGTACATCTGTGGAATAAATCTGCCACAGGGGCTGCACCTGGAAATGAGGTCTCATACAGGAAGCCATTTATTATCACAGTAAACTGCATCAGGAATCTATGCAGACTCCTCACCCCTTAAACCATCCAGTTTAGAAATTTTAAAGACATCATTTCACTTAAAAAAGTGATGAGAGTTGATTGGAATATACTCCTTATAAAACTACAAACTATGATAGTTTAATACTTTCAGAATTTAATTTCCTTACATTTGAATTTAAGAAATAGATATTAGTGCCTAAATTAATCTAGATTTTTTTAAACAGTACTGGGTTAAGATTGCCCTTAGAGACCTAGTTCTTTCCTAGGGACCCCGGGGAACCAGGAGGAGAGTGAATGGGATTCTCTTTTCCTTTGGGAGTTTCCTGATCTTGTTCATGGCAATGCTGATGTGAACTTACATTTTCCATATCTTTCTAAGTAGTGAGGCCTCCAGAACATAGTCCTGCCCTGGGCGCTCAAAGCCTGCCAGGCCCAGAAACATGTTGCATTGTCTGTATCTTCCTTCCATGCCCTCTTTCAACTATGTTTTGATTAAATCAACATGGCATCATTTTCTAAGCAGAAAATAAAATTACCAATATCTAAAGGAAATAACAATTAGAAAACTCCAGATTCATCATAACCCCCTCCCCCTCCATTTATTCTCCTTTGTAGCTGTTGACAGATAGGGTTTCTGAGCCAACTGTCCACCTTGCCATCCCCAGGCCTGCAGCAGGAAGCCCAGTGAGGTAGCAGGCGGGACAAGGCACAGCTCAGGAGGGGCCGGGGCAGGGGCAGTCCCCACAGGGAGGAGCGTTCACCGTGAAGTAAAGCAGCTGGCATTTACTCAGTGGATGTCAGATCTTGACAGTCTCATTAGTCTTCCTAGTAGACCTCAGCCAGATCAAGTCTTTAAAAAGAAGTGAGAAGAAATGCTCTTCCCTTGGTGATGTTCCTTAGTTTATAGTTTTATAACTGTACCTCTATATGAAATAACTATGAAAAGCACCCTAAAATGTGAATTCCCTCACCATTCTATACTGAATTACATGAATTATCTCAACTTAATGAAAATAGAGTCCTACATGAAGTAAAATAATAAGTATGTTAAAACAAAATTAAAGCTATTGTGTGCCAGATGAAAGCTAATTTGAAAATTATACAATTCCTAATTAAAGTTGTATACCTACTTTACACTTAAAATTAGTTATCACCCAAATGCTTTAGCCACCTCATCTATTTTCACCAAGAAATATCACAAAATGAAGGGGAGAATCCCAGAGACTATGTCTCGTGACGGCATGTCCTCTTACAAATGAGCTCAGAGCTTCTTTCTGTGTGACATTTCGCTGCCTTATTTCTAGCTCTTATACGTCATTACCCAGTGTACTAAGTTGATCATTCCAGAATTTTTCCAAGCAAAAAGTTAAGCTGATGAGTATTTCCAAGGTCACCATGCATCTCCCTTTTTGGAAGAAGGTTCTACATATGCCCTTTTCCAGTCTTCAGGCACCTCATCAGTCCTCCACGGGTTCTCAAAAATGATATCTAGCGGCTCTGTGATGACTTCGGCCAATTCATTAAGTACTCTAGGATGCCGGCCATGGGGACCTGTGGATTTGAACATATCTGTGTTATTGAAGGTCTTCTTTACCCGTTCTTCCCCTAGTCCAGCATCGATTCCTGCTCCTGTTCATCTTTGTCATCTTTGTCCCTTCCTGCATACCATGTGGACTTCTGAAAAAACAGCTTTAAGCATCTTTGCTTTTTATATGTCAATGTTCTTTTCCAGACAGTAAAATGAAGAATGTATTATATTCCTTTCAAGAAAAATCTACATTTTCCTAGTAAGGAAATCTTAAAACACAAAGTATATCTTGTAGTGGTTTTCATTTATAAATCGCATTACTCAGTCCTGCACATTCGCAGACTCGGTGCCCAGAGAGAGCAGGCTAAAGGTGCCTGTTCCTGCCCGGAGGGTCTTTGTCTCCTCAACTTGTGCCTGGAAGTGCTAATTCAAAATGCATCATCCAAAATTAAAAAGAAGACTCACAATTATTTTTAATCATTATCACTTGTATGAATAAAGAAGTTTTTTTCACATAGGCTTTTGAAAAGCGTAGCTGCACATAAGCTGGGAAGAGATTAGCAAGGATTTCTCACAAAGCAGTAACCTAGAACAACTCATTTGTTTGTGGTCACCAGTGACAAGGTTCTCAAGTTTGTAATTATCTCCCAACTCTGATAGGTGTTGACAGTTTTAACCCCTTCATTGTCCCAGTGATCCCTCTGGAACACAGAGGCAGTGATACACTGCAGTTCACTGGCCATCTGTCACACGGTGCTACATCCTGAAACTCTCTTGACAAACCCAGAAAGGACAAAGGAGAGGAAGGAACGTAGAGTTCAAAGAGAAAAGGATATGAGTTTTTCCTGGCATCTGTATGCTGCTTCAATTCAACTATTCAGTTTAATTGGAAAAGCTTTTAGAAGAGGTTGGAGTGTTCTTCTGTTTTGTTCTTCTAGTTTCTGGCTTTCCAACCTTATACCTAGCTTTATCTCTTGATGTTGAATAAGCACCACAAAACCCAGTCACATTGGAAACACCAAGAAGACTCATCCAAAGACTCACTCTGCACTCAGACTCACTCTCTAAGTTATAACAATTTGTTTCAACACATGACATTTTCACCCCTGCACCAGTAGCCACCTGCCGATGGCAATATGTTAAATAATATGCCATTATTAATTAGTTTGGGTCACACCATCAAGCCGGCACATCAAAATGGATAGAAAGTATTATTACCTGTGCTCAGGAAGCCTCTTTCCTTCTCCAGAGACTCAAGCTATTTCCAAGCATACCTTTTCCCCCCTCTTTGGCCATAACACTAATAAAATATTTTAGTAGCAATTAATATATTCATAGAAAACCCTTCTTCATGAACTGTGGAAAAATAATGTTCCACCTATCTGGACAAAGCAAGTTGTTGCTATGTCATGGAGGAGGGCTGGGGTGGGGGTAAGAGGAAATCCTACAAATAAGGGAAGTCAACTTAATAAAAAGAAAGATAAACTACTGGCTATCTAATCCTCTGAGTGAATAAACGAAAAGACATTACTAATGAAATTTCTATTTCCTATTGAAATAAGATAACTAGTCATTTAGTCAGAAAAAAAATTCTAAAAACCAACAGAAAGATCCTTAAGTTATAGCATTAGGCTAACTTGACACAGAAAGACACACACAGAGGTGTGACAACAGTTCTGTGCAAGGGAGAGTTCTGCATGAAGTCAAGAAGATGGTCTCACCTACCTCCCATGCTCCAGCAACACACAGAATGACAGGGGAAGTCTTTGGAGACTCTGACATCCAGCTACTCACACATCCCACTAACAGATTGGGTGCAGATGTGGGTTATGAAGTCTTTTCACAAATCCAACCATGAACCATGAGTGTCTATTACCTCTTGTGCTACTGGGTCCACAGAAAACAAACCACATTCAATCAACAAGCCCAGCCTCGCCAATCACTATTTTTCATAGTTTGGGGCAGCGGGTGGGAGGCAGACACACACAGGAGTTCCACATTGGGGTCGTGGAGATTTCAAGATGTGAGAAGTAGACACAGACAACAGCAATTAGCAGAGCACATGTTGCTTCACGATCACAAGGCACATCAGTAATTTCTCTGTTATGAGCAGCTTTGTGCTTTTGGACTGACATGCACTGTGGCCTTCCAGAGGCTGGACCTGGTAGATCTACTCTCCAAGCAGAATAGAAATGAGCAGATTTTATAAAAATTCTGGCAAGTGTGAAGCAGTATGTATGGGCAAACATGCAGCCCACAGAGCTGCTCTCTGATCTCACATCTTTCCTCTTTTATTCTCCCCTGAAATCATGTGTCATTCTCCTACAAAACGAAACAAGTCTCTTATCCCTCCACCAAGCAAAACAACAAAAGACCTGCTCATAGACCTTTACATCTTCTTGGCAACAGTACAAGGCCGATTTAAAGTCATGAAAGTAAGTACCTCATGCAGGGTGTGGCACCCCAGCCCTATAATCACAGCACTCTGGGAGTCTGAGGCAAGAGGATTGCAAATTCAAGTGCAGCCTGGGCAACTTATAACTTACCAAAACTCTGTCTCAAAATTTTTAAAAAAATGAAAAATAGGTCTAGGAATGTAGTTTAGGAAAGAAAGAAGACATATACGCAGGCAGGCAAGCAGATACCTCAAATTTAGCCCTTTTCAAAGTTCATGAAAACCAGTGTTGGGAAGAATAATTATCATGCTATATTTTAGTTTTTAATAATACTAATGTCTCCTTCCTTTCATCCTTTCATCCTCTTTTTCTCTCTTTCTTTGAGATGGGAATCTTCTACATTGTCCAGTCTGTCCTCCAACTCCTGGGTACAAACAATCCTCCTGTCTCAGCTTTCTAGGCAGCTGGAACTCTAAATACACACCACAATGCCTATGTTTTCTTATTATGTTTAAAGAAAACAAATTATCATCTTCCTATTCTAGGAAAACACAGCCGCAGGGGTCATGCCCCCTTGCTGTCTGTTTCTCAGTAGTTTCTGTTAGGGCCCCAACCTTCTCCAGCTGACTTCATTCACTCCTGCTGGATTCCTATGGGGCTCAGGAGCTTCCCATCTCACAGCCTTCCCACACTGACCCCCAATCCATGCTAGAATTCTAATCTAAGAAACAAGGAGGATCAAAAATTACTCAATAAGAAAAGGAACCATTACTCTGTGGCTTAAAAAGTAAGATCTGGGCCAGGGATGTAGCTCAGTGGTACCATGTCTGCTTTGCAAGCATCAGGTCCTGAGTTCGATCCCTAGTATATAGGGTGAGTGGACTTCTGGGATTCGTTTTTTTAAGTAGTTGATTATTTTGATTTTTAACTGACTTTAAATTTCTTACTCTGTTGAGCTTGTGATTTCCCCCTAATTAAAGGCAATCAGAATTATCTGAAACACAAAACCATTTAAGAGTTCTTTTTCTCTTTTGATATTCTATGAGATGTAGTTCAACGCAGATTTAATGCCAGCAGCCAGAAATTCTCCATACTAGAAGGTTCAAATTAAAAAGACAACTGGTCTGTGCAAAAAACAGTCTGTGCAATTTCCACACTGGTAAAGGGGCAACTGCCTCACAGGAAAAAAAAAAAAATTAAGGACGATGATGTGAACTTGGGTTCTCTCGGATGAGAGTGGGGTTACGAAGCTGAATCTTTGGGTGCTGATGACAGGACACATAGATTTGTCTTTTTACCCTGTGACTTACTTAAACTAAGTTTTCTGACATTAAAACACATTACATTGGCTATTATTTGGGGGCTAAAAAAGTGAGGATTTATTTAGAAGTGGCTTCAATACAGCTTCATTTTGACTGTAAACCTCCCTAAGGACAAAAATCCTATTTTGTACTCTATTTCCTATAAGAACATAGTTCTTAAGATTGTTCACTATAGGGATCAGAGATTTAGCTCAGTGGTTCCAGTGCCTGTCTAGCAAGCTCAAGGTCCCTGGTTCGATCCCTGGTAACTACATACAGCAATACTGGGCATGGTGACTCACACCTACCAGCAATCAGTACCACATACCACAAACGACAGGCTTGGTGGTTCAAACCTGTAATCCCAGAACTCAGGAAGCAGAGACAGGAGGATCGCTGAGTTCGAGGCTTGCCTGGGCTACATAGTGAGCTCAGGGCCAGCCTGAACTACAAAGCAAGACCCTGTCTAAAAAAAAAAAAAAAAAAAGAGAGATTGTTCACTATTATCACTG
Source organism: Thryonomys swinderianus (assembly GCA_004025085.1). Classification (NCBI taxonomy): domain Eukaryota; kingdom Metazoa; phylum Chordata; class Mammalia; order Rodentia; family Thryonomyidae; genus Thryonomys; species Thryonomys swinderianus. The sequence continues at coordinate 17,027 of PVIC010036412.1, forward strand.
ATCACCTGACCCATTTGTATTATAATTTTCACCTAATGTAGTTCCTATTCAGAAATTTCAGTCCAGAAAGTTAAAGAGATACATTCCTTTGTCTAAAGAAAACTGACTGAAAATGCACTCAGTGAGCCTAACTGTGTCTTCATGGTCATCATTCAGTTTCCTGAAAAGCTTCTGAGAGTTTCCTATCAACACTAGTCCTGGAAAGCCAAGGCTGGCTCCCAGATCACAGGTCTTCAGGGTGCAGATGTTACACAAACAGCTGGTTTAGCCATGTGTCCTGATGTGTCTCTTTTCTACTATAGGAGACCTCTACATACTAAAAAAATGTTTGGCCTCCTGCAGAACGATCTAATAGATTTTCTTTTTTTATGTCAGAAAAAAAAAATATCAAAAATTTCATCCATTTATAAATTGTCCCAGCCCAAGTATCCAATCTGTTTTTCACTATGGTGTGTCTTTGGTAGGTGCAGATTTAGTGCTCTGATCCGGAACAAATTCAGCAGATTATAAGAAATGGCCTCTTCCAGACTTCGGATTTTAATCTTCACTCAGGACTTAATCTGCAGCATTTCAGCAAATGCAAAGTACACCAGATAAGCTGCTTGGAAATTTTCCTTCTCACTTATCATTCAGAAAACTCCAAAGAACAAATTCAGAGGCTAAAACACAAAAGCATCTTTGTCGATGCTATCCTCAGGGCATTAACTGACTTTATAATTCTTCCAACTGAATAGCTATGTACATTCCTGACTTTTTAAAACAGCTGTCCTCCCCAGTGACTGCTCTAAATAAGCAGATTCCACACGGAGAACAACCCACGGGGCTGGAGTCCACCAGGGCCATCAAGTGCAGGGGAGATTGTTCTGTCAGGTGCCAGGCCTCCAGAGGCCTGAAGTCAAAAGATCAGGAAATGAACTGCTGGGAATTTTGTACTGTGCTTCCAATAATTTTATAACAGTGAACAGCTAGTCACAAGAAGAAGCCAGGGCCAGGTCAAATTCTTTCAGGAAGCTTAGTAGTGTAGCTCTAAGGAGGTGGCATGGTAGTGGAAAAGGACAGTGATTTTAAGAACATAGAGCTCAGGAATATTTACAGCCTATGGGGAAGGAGTCCATGGAGAGTGACTATGAGAAAAAAGCAAAACAATAATGAGAGGTCACCATTATCACTGGATCAGGAGAAATCCTTCAGGGAGAAATCTGCCTTAAAGGGAGGAGGGGTACCTTATCAAAAATGGCAGAGGAAGACCAGGTTGGAAAAGAAGTCGACAGCCCACTTGCAGGTGAAGGAGGGGTTAGGACATGAGGCGCAGCAGCCTTCTTCCTGGGAATGAGAGTGCCAGGGTCACACGCAGGAGGGGCTGGAGGGACCAGGACAGCTCTAAGGGGCAGTGGAGGGCTCTCACGCGAGGAAACTGGACTGAATCCTTCAGAACACAGTGCGGACTGCAGAGTGGGGAAAGACAGTGACACGGGCTTTCAGTTTCTCTCTGTATTTTGCTGCAAGTTCTTTACATACCATTCCAACCTTCATCAGGGCACAAGACATAGGTGCTTAAATGCCCAGAACACAGAA
>PVIC010036413.1:0-18612 GCA_004025085.1 Thryonomys swinderianus
AGCAATTCTCCTGTCTCTGCCTCCCGAGTGCTGGGATTACAGGTGGGAGCCACTATGCCAGGCACTCTGGTATGTGGTACTAATTGCTGATGGGCGTGAGTCACCCCGCTCAACATTGTTGTATGTGGTTACCAGGGATCAAACTCAGGACCTTGCACTTGCAAGTCAGGTGCCGGAACCACTGAGCTAAGTCTCCAGCCCTCCACATGTGACATTTGCTCTCAAATTCCTACTGGCTTCTCATGCTTGACAGACATTGGTGCCCTGCCAGTCAGGTCCCAGGCACTGTGCTAGCTGTTACAGATCCCAGGTTGAGTAATTCCCAGTTCCTCATCTCAGTACTGTGAGATGAGACAGTTGAAAATTTAAAAATAGATGCAATAACCTGTTAAAGGTGTAGTCAGAGCAGGGAAGTAGGGGATGAGCATGGCAGGAAATATCAGGAAAGGATTCCTCCTTGGGATGGCTCTGGTGCAGAGGTCTTAAAGAGACGGTTCCTAGGAGAGAGTGTGATCATTATGTGTACAGAGTGTTAATTGGTTAATTGAGGGAGGAGGTCGGCTATGTGTAGGAGAGATTTGCTGCATTGCCTTGATTTCATTATTTGTCTATATGAATAGCTAAAGTGGGTACAAAGTGCAATGTCCAAGGAGATTAGATGGGAATGCATATGGTGGAAACTGTTTTTCTCTGCTAACAACCACTGAGTTCCTCTTTGTAAAGGCATTGGTTGGTTAGTTAACCATTTCTTACATATCATTCCAGACAAATTTTCAGGGCATACAGGTGGGTGTGTGCGTGCGTGCGTGCGTGCGTGCGTGTGTGTGTGTGTGTGTGTGGACCATGTCTTTTAAAAATACAAGCATACAGACAGGTGTGGTGTTACATACCTGTAATCTCCGTTACTCTAAGAAAGTGATGGTGAATAATGAAAACAGCCCACTGTGGTACGTGTGCTAAAGGCTCACCACCACTGCTCCAGGAGGGTGAGGCAGTAGGATAGTGAGGGACTTAGTGAGACTGTATCTCAAAATGATGAAAAAGGGTCAGGGTTGTGGCCCAGTGTGAAGATCCTGGGTTCCATCCTCAGTCTGTAGCCCCTAGTCCTTCAAAGAACCCAGTTATTCAGGCAGTTTCCTTTATGTGCTAGTTTTAGAAACTGCTCTGTGCCAGCACAGATTGAACTCCCCTGCCTTTTTAAAAGCACGGCATCATATTCTATTAAGTTAATTTACTTTTAACTTGCTTAACTCCCTCTAGTGAATTTCTGGGTTGCTCCTGTGTTTTGCCTTTGCAAACAATGTAGCGAGTACCCTGCATATACCTCGTGCATGCATGATTTTTGAGGACAGAGTCTAGAAGTAGAATTGATAGATCGGATAATGTGTGCCTTTTAGGGACACAAATTATCAAGTTGCCCTCTGAAGAGGTATACATTTATTATGTAATAAGGGATTTAAGATTCTTTGTCCCTTGCCCACTGCTTCCCTAACCCCCACCAATTTTCTAAAATCCCTGCAAGTGTGATCAGCCCATGTATTTGGTCCTGTAACTTCTCTACTTGTCATCCTCATAAGTACAACCTGATTTTCAGGATACCAGTTAAACTTCTCAGTTTAGCTTGACCTGACCCTCCTTCTGTTTGGTACCTCCTTTCTTCCCCTTCCTTTCCTCTCTCCCTCGCTCCCTCCCTCCCTTTCCCCCTGCACATTCTTCAGGACTCAGTTTAGCATTACTCCTTCCTTTCCTGACTACCTGCATTTGTGCACAGCACACCTAAGCACCCTCTCTTCTGTTCACCACTTAAATATGTGCCAAGCATGAGCTGTGGTGTGGCACATGCACATGGCATTCTTGATCCAGGGTTGTTGCCTTGCAGGTTATCTGATGTATCTGCACTGGAAAAAACAGTGCCCTAAGACCCACTGTCAGTCTGTTTTTAGCCATCTGGGGCCCCAGACACTTCCCTTAACTTCTTTGGACTTTGGTTTTGGCATCTGCCAATGAGAAGGTGGAGCTTGATGAGCTCAGAGTTCACTGCTGCTCAGGTCTTACTGGTAATTAGAGTGATATTAGACAGGGCTCAGGTGGTACCCCCCTACTTTGCAAACATAAGGGCCTGAGTTCGATTCCTGGTATCGCAAAAACAAAAACAAAAACAATAGAAGCAGCAGCCATGCATGGTAATACACATCTGTAATTTTATCACTCTGGGAGTCTGAGGCAGGAGGATTGTAAATTCAAGCCTAGCCTGGCCAATTTAGCAACTCTGGGGGACCCTGTCTCAAAATAATAAAGAATAAACTCTTTGCAAAGCCCTGTGTTCAACCCCCAGTACCACCAAAACAAACCAAAAAGAAATAAGGGTTATTGAGGACTGTAAAGGGCCAGGCACTTTGCTAAGCCCTTTGAACCTACTCCTCACATAAACTTACAGACAGTATGATTACTATCCTTATTCCATAGATGGGGACACTATGACAAGGTCACAGTATGAAACACTTGAGTCCAGGCATTCTGACTCTGTTGTTCTCAGCTACGTGAATATATATACATTGACACACAAAAAACTTTTTATGAATTATTTGAGTCACTCACAGACAACCCCAGGCCTGGGCCTGAACTGCTCTTTGAACTTCAGAGGCTCAAGTTGGAATCTCAGGTTGAGCTGGGAGCAGAGTATGCTGCCTCCACAGTTACCTGAGGCGAGGTGTGAGGACCTGGGGTAGGTCTGGCCTTGGCCCTGGCTGCCGTTCCCTGAAGACCCCTAGCTGCCTCTCCAGCTGGGAGAGCTCTGTTGCTCTTGGCAGTTGTCTCCCTCGAAGAGCCCAGGCCTGTGGCAGGGAGTAGATGCAGATTCCAGTCTGGTCTGGTTAATGTCTGGCAGAGTATTAGGAGCACGCTTTCTTAGGGTTGTGGATGGCAGGCTCCCTTATCTCACCACATGAAGCCTTATTAATAGAGAAGAGAGTATGGGAAATTTTAAAAAAGGAACTAATTTTATTTGGACTACCTGTCATAAAATAGAATATATGAACAACTGGTAGATGAAATCACATAAGGTAACTAAAATAGAATAGATCCACATTATAATGTTTCATCTACCCGGCTTCTTCTGTAAAGGCATGTAGAAAAGACTTCCTAAAGTCTTGATCCCTGATTCTTTTTAGTTTTTTAAATATATTAGTTTCAAGTCTTCTAAAACCTCTTTGCACCTGAGTGGGTGGCAGGGTTAATTAGCAACTGTAGTCTGTTCTCCACCCTGACCAGTGTCAGGAGCAGCTGACAGAATGTGGTCTCTCTGGTCACAGGTGTGTCCGATGTGTCTTTGTTAATCAGGCCATTTTTGAGATTCATGGCTGTGGAGTCAGATCCTCTGTGGCTTCTCCAGCCTCTGGCAAGTTAGGCCCCGGGCCTGGGCTCCTCCTGCTGCATTCCTTCTCTAGGTGGTGTATTTCTCTGCCTTTAAGACACGTGCTGTGTCCGCCCCCTCCCCTTAGCTGAACTTGTTCTGAGTCCAAGTGGCAAAGGCAGAGCTTGCCTCGGGTGTAGCAGTCCATGTCAACAACTGCCTCTCTGGTGGAGCGTCTCAGGCCCGGGCGGGGCAGAGCTTGCAGTCTTGGAAAGCTCTGTTGTGCCCATGTCCAGATGAACCCAGGCTGGCCCCTGGCTCCAGCACAGGCGTCCGGCTCCCAGGTGGGATGCTGAGGGCAGCTAGCTACAGGCCTTGGCCTTCCTCAGAGGGAGTAAAAAACCATTTCTCTGCTTGGCTTCTGGCAGCCAGGATTCTTTTAATTTTGTAGGGGATTGTTTTTTCTTTACCATGTTTGCTTTTGATTAAGTTATGGCCCAAGTTTTCACTTACTAAAGTCCTCATTTTTATTTTTTTGTCATAGGTGAGAGTTCTTACATCTGGATTTAAAATTTTGTCTTTTTAATAAAACTTGGACGGATAAAAGATGTGCCATGGCAGGATAGCACCAAAGAGCAGCTCAGTGTTTGTCGTGGCCTCCGTGGGACATGGAATGTTTCTTCCTCTGGTGATCCTTAGCACCCTGCTTGGAGACGGCCTTGCTTCAGGTAAGTCCCAGCCTGCCCTCTCTGTGTAGGAGGGGAGGGACTTCATGCCATTGTTTCCTCATGGAGCAGAGCGTGGGGTGAGGGACTCTCTTTTAACTGCAGGAAATTGCTAGGAGAGCAGGAGTACAGGCCGGGGTCTGTGCTGCCGTAGGTGACAGCCTGCATATATTAGTCTTTCTGCCTGCCGAGGGAAGTGTTGCAACCTGCTGGTGATAACATCATCTCCCTTCCCCAGGCGTCACCATCACGGGCAGGACAGAGGAGTAGAATCCAGGTGCGATCAGGGAAGGAGGCTGCTGTGCAGTCAGGCTGCTGGTGTGTGGAGCCCATTCCTGTGCCAGCTCTGACCTTGAGCTAGTTGCTTTGTTGCGGTGCAAGGAGTGGGATAATAACAGGTCCACCTCACAGGGTATTTGGGAAGATTGCCAGGCTACAGGAAGCACTTGATGGTGTACTCTCTTGTCTTTTGCTTTTTCTCTGAGTGAGTGCATAATTGAGGTATTGTAATTTACCTGGTAAGTGACTGCAGAGTGATCTTGAATAAGCTCCTTAACCATTCTGTTTCTCCGTCTATGAAAGGAAGGCATCGGTCTGGTTAATCTTTCAGGCCACTCACTTCTAGCTTCTTCAGTCTGTACTTTCATGATTCCAGGGGTGTTTTTTTCCCCAGAAGTACTAGAAATTGAACCCAGGGCCTTCTCACTGAGCTACATCACCAGCCTTTTTTATTTTTTAGTTTGAGACAGCATCCCATTAATTTGCTAAATGCCCAGGCCAGGACCTTCCTGCATCAGCCTCTCAGACTGTTGGGATTACCAGTGAATGGTTCTTAGGACTTCCTGGTCAAAGGTGGTAAGCTGAGGGGTTCCTGACGGTGGCTGGAAATGTAGCCACGAGCCATTTTGATTTTGTGTGGTCCTTGTTGCCTTCAGCTCTCTGCTCTGAAGACCTTTCTAAGTTCCTCCTCAGACCTGGCGTCCTTGTCAGGAAGGGCATATTTGTGTGTGTCCAGCAGGCCTCTGAGTAGTATGCCAGAGCCGGCCTTTGTATCTGAGTCCCTGTTATCACTGAACCTTATAGTAACAGCTCTTCTCCCACACTTCATTGGAAAGAAAGATATGGCCATTTTCTTGGACATATTCCCTGGGAGGGATCTCAGTGCTAGATTCTGAGATTGGACTCTGTGGTGGTCATGGGGAGTGGTGTGTTGTGACTGTAGAGTCCCCATAGCTCAGTCCTTTTTTAGTGACTTTGTATGATTTTCTACCACCTTCTTGCCCAATACATACAAGTAATAGTACAAGCTCATTTAAATTTTAATCTCTTTCTTTTGAGTTGTTGGTAGAAACAGTTGTTGATGTTTTAATGTTGCTGTTCCATCATATCCTTCCCCATCATGTACACACCGCTTTTCTTTACTGCTGCCTCTCTATCCATCTTACTCTGACACTGAACCCAAACTTCTCCCCGTTAGCACAAGGAAACCTGGCACAACTCCAGGGCCGTGGAGTGATCGAGACCTCATAGTAAAGGCATCTTGGTTGTACTGAGGTTTCAAAGAACAAAAAGAACAGATGACACCAAAGTGCGACGGAATGAAGCAGAGTGCACACTTATTGGGTCACTCACAAGCCAGAGGAGACCTCTAGAACTGGCAGTTAAAAAACCCTAGTGTTGAGACTGTGTTGCTTACCACTGTCTTGTGTAGGATTTGGCGAGCTCTGGCTCCTTGGCCAAATCCTGCCTGCTATCTGCTTTTGTATGGCCTGTGTAGTAAACATTTATGATATTAGCCAAACAGAAAAGTATCAGAGGAATGATATTTCATGATGTGGTAATTATATGAAATTCAAAGATAAATTGGAACACAATAACACTCATTCTATATAGTGCAATAGCAAAGTTGAGTGGGTGTAACAAAGAATGTGTGACCTGCAAACCCTAAAATATTTAACCTTTAAAATGTGTAGCTTTTTACAGGAGGTTTGCCCCCCTCCCACCTGCACAAATGATGCTTGGTAGGTGTGTGCACAAATAGAACAACTATCCAGCAGGAAGGAAGGAAGGAAGAACTGTCGGCCATGTCACACCTCAGAGGGTGACACTTGCCTGAGATCTTACAGCTAATGGTGGAGCTGGGACCCGGTTCTGGCATACTCCTGTGACCTGCCTCGTGCAGGTTGCTCTGGGGAAGCTGCCCTGGCATGTTAGGCAGCAGTATTAGTGGCGGGACTTCAGAAGTCTTTAGCCTTGTTAGCTTCATTAAGCCATCCCACCTACCTCCACCCTCCCTTTGTTGGCCCATGCTCCCCTCCTTCCATTCCCCACCCCATTTTCCATCTTCCACACCTTCCTAACTTTCCACCCAAGGTCTGAAATCAATTATGAGATTCCAGACTGGCTGGATAAAGGGATGATTATTCCCCAATATGGAAAAATGTGTCTGTTTGTAGTGTGGGCTCAGACTAGGATGGGAAAGTTGGCTCTTTTGTTTTCTTTCCCCTCCTCCATTGCAAAGAATCCTTCCTCCCCCGCCATCCCAGCTCTTAGTCTTTTCTCCTCCCCATAAACCATGTGTACTGGCAGGGAGCGGAGTGTAGGCAGGAAGAGGGGTTTCACCATTACTTAGCTCCAGTGCACCGGTTTTTCCCGCTCTCTGGAGTGGCTTGGAGGAGGGGTCTCCTTGGCCTGAAACCCACAGCACACCTGTGTGGCTGTGCCTACCACAAACAGCGTGCCGAGCAAGCGTGTAGGAAACCTAGACGCTGAGATGCACAAAGCCAGGTGAAGGTAGTTCTGTGGAGGAGTAGTTCCTTCCTCCTGTTCCTGCTTCCCCCACCATTGCTGTAGTTGCCCTTCAACACCAAGTCTTTTTTTTTTTTTTTGAGATAGGGTCTTAATGTGCAGTCTAGGTTGGCTGGATCTCACAAGGGTCCTCTTGCCTCAGCCTCTTGAAACCTGGGATTATAGGTTTATATCAGCATGCCTGGCCACAGACATTTTTAAAGGGGTACTTGTAAGCTACACAGCCACTGAGGTCTAGTAGATCCTAGACATGCTTGTGTGTCACATAATATGTGACTGAGAATCCCACCAGGCCATAGGTAAATAGGCTTTCTTGGGAGGCAGTTTGCCTATGTAGTCCTTGGGCACAAATACCACAGTTATGCTCCAGTCTTGTTTACAATCTCAGGTTGAATAGAAAAAAATTGTGTATAAAGAAGCACTTGATATTTGAGGTACAGTTTCCATACTCACTTCTCTTATCCACACTTCAGTATTTGGAGTTACAGCAGACGCTGTACAGGAGGATGCTAACCAAGGGTCCACCTTTTTTGTGCCATTCCTTTAAATGGGGAGAAGTAGTGAAAATATTTCTTCTTGGGAGTGGCAAAAGGAAGCATATCTTACTCTTTACACCCCGTCACACCATGCTATGGGAAGAACAGAGTTAAAAATAAATGTCTGTACGTGTCACCCAAATTGCCCTTTCTTGGATAGAGAGAGATTAGGAACCCAATTGTGTAGCAGCCTCTCTCAGGTCTCAGCTCTTTCTCTCTGCCTTTGATCTTAAGAAAACTGCTGTCTGACCTTAGCCCAATCACTTGACCTCTTCATGTCTCATATAAAACAGAATTAGCCTTAAGAATGTTAGGTTGGTGGTGTTGTGTAGACTAATAAAAATGATTGGCGGGCACTTGGCATATAAAACGTGTGATGTAATTCACAAACAACAGAGACAGTGTGTGACCTACTGTTGAGTCACGTTGCATGGGAGACGTCATGCAGAGGACATCCTTCACCATCATAAACACACAAAACATCTTCAACGTAGTCACTGCTTGGGTTCAGGGGCATTTAGAGACAGCCCTTCTGTGGTGCATTGCAAAGGAGGGGTACAGTGGCTGTGACCTATTTGACCGGTGAGGAAGGGTTGATTACTTCAGGATCCCCTTTGCCTTCCAGAATGCTCATTTTTGCTTTGTGTTATGATTTCTGCCCATGTGCTTGCTGACTCACGCGAAAAGTTTTTGCTTTGCATTCTGTGTCTCTCCTGAATGTGTTTACTGAGAAAACTCAGTATTTTCTTGTCAGTAATTTCTTCCCCCTTACATGTTGCCATGATTCATGAGGCCATGTTAAACATCACCACCACCTAGAACAATTTTACAATAGCAAGGAAAGCAGCCATCTCTCTTTCTATACAACAGAGCCAGAAAGCCAGGCACGTAAACTTTCATTGAGATAGAAAATGTAGGTTCCCTGGGCAATGACATAAGTTTGGCCCTTAGCACTGCCATGGCAGTGAGATGTTGGCAGGCAGTCCTGGGTCACCTCACCATTTCTGAAGCAACATAGTGTCAGATAATGTGCCCTGTGCTGAGGAGAAAAGACAGAGGAAATTGACACATGGGAAGCATCACTTAGGTCACATGGTCTACTATTGCCATAAACAAATCTGCCACAGCATGTGGGCGTGGTGGTTATGAAACCATGCTATAAAAGAGAAACTGAGTCAAAGATATATTAGGCTACTCGGAGACGTGATTATAAGTAGATGATCTGACTGGGATTTATGTTCAGTGTGCCTGACTTTATAGCCATAACCATACTACCTGTGCTGAGAGGCAGGCATCCCTTTAGTTTAATTTCTGGTATTTCTTGAAGGAAGTGCTCAACACAGGCATCAGAGAATATCCTAAAAGAAGTAATAGAACTCTGCCTGTGTTCTCTTCCTCAGGGATAAAAGGATGCAGGAGTCATCTCTGGGTTACAATGTTTCTTCCTGTGGCTGTTTCTGTCATTATTCACAGTGGCCCTTGGTTGTTTGGCTCTAGTTTGGGTACAGGGTTTGCCAAGGCAGCTCTATTCTTGGCAAGGAACAATAGGGAGCATAGCTAAGTGTTTGCTAAATAAGGATGTAGTTCCTAAAACATCCACAGAACGTTTTCCTGTCAGCTGCAAACCATGCTTAGGAGAGTGATGTAATCTCTCTGTGGACTAATTACCTGTGACTAAAAACAGAGTGGGGATTGTGGTAAGAGCCTGGGCAGGTCATTATAGGTCTTGTTGAACCCTGGTGTCAAAAAAGGTTTCAAAAATTACCCTTTATGGACGAATTGTTATGCCAGTTCAGAACATTATAAGCACATGGTATTATTCTTGCCTGGAACTTTTGAACAAAAGAGACTTCAGATTTACCAAACGTCATATTTATCTGAGTCTTGATTGGGCCTTAGCATTTTGCTCATCAAACACAGATTCTACCTGCTGAGCAGTTGATGTCCTGGCCTGGCCTCACTTGCCAGCTTGGGGGCTCTTCTTACCCACTTAACTCTTTCAGCAAGGGAGTCACAGAATGTTCATGAAAATGTTAGAATGGTTCTTAGGGTCTTCAGTGAAGCTGATGAAGTTACCAGGTGAACCTTGTGCAGTTCCTCTTCCCACTCTTCTGTGTTACTTGGAAATGTGAGCCCTTCTGCACGAGCAGCCCTTCTGTTTCATCTGGGCTGTGCCGGTCTGGTTGGCTGCCAGGACTGTGCCCAGATCAGAAGTGACCTTGGTCTTTCTTTAGCTTTGGGGCCTAGCGGAACAGGAACATGTAGAGACAGCCTTTCCGTGGTGCAGAGTAAAAGAAGCCAGTTACCACATGGAAATCTGAACCCACTAGATGATCAGGATGAAGTTACAACTTTTTAGAAAAAGGACTGTCCTTAGGATGTCTTTATTATGTGTCTCTGGTCCAATGCAGAGAGATTCAATTTATATATTCCTTAATAGCAAATGCCACCTGCAGCTGTCATGAAGCCACTAAGACCATTCATGTATCTCAGTATCTCATAATGTCTAGCTGTCATTATGTTTTACCTCTCCTGTCTTGTTTTTAAGAGAGCAACAGAGAGTCTGTTTAAAAGCATAGACTGGAGAGCCAGTTGCCTGCCTTGAGTACTACCTTTGTCCCTTGCTCGCTGTTGTACATTAAATGTTTTTCCTGACCTCACACTATATTTCCCGATAGGCATGTAATAGTGCCTACTTCGTAAGATGACTATGAGAGTTAACTAATATAGCATATATAAAGCACTTGGAACATGGCGTGGCACACAAAGAAGTAATTCCATATTGAAAAATTGGATTCTAGGACCAGTTCATACCATTTTGGTTTTGTGATACTATAGCTAATTTGTTCTGATAGAAAGTGCTCCATGTCCCTTTTGTATGTTTGGATTCTTTTCAATTCAGTACAATGCTGAGTAGTTTGACCCCTGATAATTCATGGTTTCCCTAAGTCTCTGAATTCTCAAATACCACATTTAAACATTGTATATCTGAACACAAGTAAGAGAGAGTAGATCAGACCTCTGAGGCCTTGCTGCTAGAGGTCAGCTGGGTGATCTCACAGCCATTCTTTGTATCAAAACTATCTCACTAACATTTCAGAGGTCATTTCAGAGGTTGTTAGGAACTTTAGGCATCACTTTTGAAACCTTATGTACTAAATTTGAGATTGCCAAGGATTGTTTTTTAAAAAGATACTTTCATTGGCAGTGATATGACTAAAGGATTACGTTTTAATGGACTCTAAAGCACGTCTGGGAGAATACACCACTGAAATTAAATTGTTTAAAAAAATCTCTTAAATTCTCTCCATTTGATCTACTCTCCCCCTCCCCTTTGCTTAGCTGTATTCAATGGCATTTCTAGAGGTGTCAATTTTTCCCTTGCTTAATCTCTTGGACTTGTTAGCTTTGCTAGTAGTCAAATCTCTTAAAGTACAATTTTTTAATCATTCATAATTCTAGGCAGCAGTGCAGGAAAGATTAAACAGGTTTTCTTTAAGAGTCATTTCTTGGAAAGTTTCTTTTTCCTCATTAAATTCACCAAAGGGTTTTTGCTATTGCAGCCCCCGTTGTGAGGGGGACACAAAAAGGACTTTAGGAAGTTATGGACAAGTATAAGCAGGGCTATAAAATAATTCTGCTGTAGTCTTGTTATTGTGGGTTTGTTATTCGAGTGAGAAACAAACCACAGAGGCCCACATCAGCTCTTCACTTACAGTGAATACATGTCTCCTGGGGAGAGGGAGGTACCTATCTGGTATTGTCACTCCTGAGTCTGACTGTGCAGCCTTGTTGAGTCTGGCATAACTGAAGGCACAAGGGAATGTCATTGAGACTGTTACAGTTCACATGGTGCTTGGGTGGGTATCAGAATAGCCTGTGCTTTCTGAGCATGGAACTTGGTAGGAGAAGTTTGGGGACAGGTGAAGAGTGGCGGATCTTCCCAGTTAACCTCACTGCTTTGGAGGCTGGATTGCAAAGAACTCAGGGACATCTTAAGACAGTGACCTCTACTAAGTGACCTCTAAGGCTCCTGGATGACCATGTTGCTCAGACTCACTGATCTGTGGCATGTGAAGTTAGTTGGAGACTTGGAGGCTGGGTGCCTCTCTGATCTGTACCCCCACACAGGAGGCCCTTAAGGTCTCTGAGCCTTGATTCATGTCTTCTGTTTTGAGCCTCAACCTCAGTTCTCAGTTCTTGATCTTTACTCTGTTTCTGTGTGTGTTTTTGCATAAGCTCACTGAAGTTGAGCAAAGTTGAGAGTGTTGCTGTTCTGTTGCAACCAGGACTATAATTGTCCTAAGTGGACCCGACAAGTGTGTTCTTGGGAAAGTGCACCACCGGGAGTATTACTGCAGGAAAGGAGTGTGCAGAATTATGGCTTGTCCTCTGTATGAGAATATGTGCGGCTAAGGGTGAGTAGTAGCCATTGGGAGTCTCCCCACTAATTTGTGGTTGTTGAGAAGCATGTGAAATGTCTCGGTGCAGGAGCACAGGTGGTGGAGCTCTTCTGCAGGGAAATGAGGGGTTTCTTGCAGGCTACCGGAGTTCCCCTCATAATGTTCTGATTTAGACCCTGTGTGAGGATCTTGGAACCCAGCTTGAGTCCTCTTGCTGATAAGGAGAAAGAAAATGTAGGCCTGCATTGCTTTTGGGGGATGAAGATAGGTGGAGGAGAGTGCAGGTGCAAATCGTGCTGGTGCCAAATATACCCTGACACTGGAAAGGAGCTGGGACGGTACAGCCTGAGTGAGCTGGGCTTCATTTCCTCACGTGGTGCCCTTATAACCTTTTCCTTTAAACCTTTGGCCTCTGAGTCCAAAAGTCAAGGTTAATAGGAGTCCTTACTACCCTTTCCTTGAGCATCAGCACTTTGCTTTTTTGAGACAGGGTCTCGCTTTGTGGTTCAGGCTGGCCCTGAGCTCACTATGGTGCCCAGGCAAGCCTCGAACTCAGCAATCCTCCTGTCTCTGCCTCCCAAGTGCTGGGATTACAGGCGTGAGCCACCACACCCGGCAGCATCAGCACTTTTAAGCCCGTCCTCATCCCATTTGTCCTAGGCTTCCTGTGGCTAGAACCTATCCGGGCATACTCCCCACCCCAGTAGTTTTTATTCTTCATTTACTACTTGTGTGAGACACCATCTGCTCCTTTACCTGGTAGTTAACAGGGCCAAGGAAGGAGAGTAGGCTTTGTGTGTACTTTGTGAATGGAATTAACAGGAACTCCAGCTCCCAGTTCCTTCTCTTGGGGGAATGTCAGAGAAGTTTTCCGAGGAGATTTTTAATGCTGAGGAACTTAACCCTCCTTCATTTGAATGAATTGTTCAGCTTGCTAAGACTTCTAAGAATTCAGCTTTGGGAAACCTGAACTCTTTGTTCTGTGGATTATGACATACTGCGTGACAGACATGCTTCAAATTTTGATGACCAGAAGTTGCCAGGGTTGCTGTGAGACCTATTGGGTTTGTTATTTTCACTATCAGCATCATGTTCTGTAGCAAGGAAATGTTGACATAAAGTGGGCAAAGAAGACAACAGGAGGTATAAAATGGTAGGAAGGATGGGGGGGTTGGGTACTGCACTGGCTCTTAATGGAAATGTTCAAGGTATTTGGTCCAGTCAGTCTGAGAGAAAAGGGCTAAGCCCTTTTTGTGGGCAGCCATGGATAGTGCTCTGTCCTGGAAGAGGACAGAACTTCTGGATGAACTATTTTTGCTCCACAACTACTTTGAGAGCTCCTGATGAGTGCCAGGGCCATGCCACTGCTGAAACTTTAGCAGTTCCACATGCTGTGTCGTAGGGTCAGAGAAGCCCGTATGCTGGAGTATTCTTAGGAGGGGTTTGTGACTTACGTTGGGGTGGTCATGGAAGGGTGCTCTTCTTTCTAAGAGGAAGGAAAATCTACATGGAAACCTGAAAGCGTGCACAATGTAGTGGGCAGAGGAGGCAGAATGGCGTAGCAAGGTCAGGAATGCAGTTTCTTGGGCCAGCCTGGCGAGTTCTGCCAAGAACACATGTGATTTTGAGCAAGTTTCCCAAAATTGTATCTTCCTGATGTAGGGGTGATATAAGACCTCCAAATAATGTAAGGGAAATATTCCAACTTGCTAGATGTCTGAAATGCTGACTTCGTGTTCTCTAAAATCATAGAATGAGCACTAGGAATAATGGAGGTTAAGAGTAAGAAGAATTTATTGAGGGAAAGAGCTCGTGCCTCAGTGGACAGGAGGAGACATCCAGAAAGTGAGTTGCTTGCTGATGTTGCTTCTCAAGGGTATTTTGAGCAAAACCGTGAGGTGAGGTAGGTTCAAGGTAAAACAAAACTATAGTCAACTAATAAGATTAAAAGTGTAGTTGCTTAGATAATATTATGCCAGTGGGAAATCACAGGGTGGACATGAAGTAGGACAAACTAGGGTCTAAGATGACAGCAAACTATAGTCACTTCAGTAATAGCGATTAAATGGCAATCATAGAGGGAAGCAGGGCACCTGGGAAGCCTGGAGAGCAAGCCTGCGTGGAAGGAGCCAAGAGGTGGAGGAAGGGGCGGCCTAGGGAGGTTGCCTATTGACAGTATCAGTCACTGCTATTCATGCCCAGGGAGAGCATGTGAGTGTGGTAGTTCCTACTTTCTGAATCCTGCCCGTTGGTAAATGTACCTCAGTTGCCCTCTGTATTGACCCCCTGGAGAGCCCAGCCCTGTCTTAACTGCCTAGATTAATTAACTAATTAACTTAGCTGTCTGTAGTACTCCACATGGGGCAGGCACACACGCAGCTCATAGGTTGCGGTAAAGGGTGTTAGAGACACTGTCACCCCTCTTGCTCGGTTGCCTCCCACTGTCCAGCACAGCTGGCGTGGAGGGGAAGGGGGAGGTCATTGCTGCGCTGCTCTCTCAGCAGGGCAGCTTCTTCCCATGGAACTCGATGGGCAGCTTCTTCCCATGGAACTCGATGCGCAGCTTCTGTTGAAACTCTACTGATCCAGTGTACTCTACCGTCGAAGGGATGCACTGTCCCTTGTGCTTTGGGGGAGTATGTTCAGAGGCTAGAGTTGGGGGAAAGCAAAATGAAGTTCAGTTTAGCCTGAGAATTCAGGGGTGTGGCTGACGACCAGTAAAAGGCTCTGGGGAAATGCCCATGGATGCAGGGTGCTGATGGCAGGCAGCGTCCCTTTCTAGCTGAGTTGTCCCGAGGTGAGAAGGGGAGGAGACTGAGCTCAGTCGAAGTGTCTGCAGGATCAAAGGGGACCAGAGAAAACAAACACTAACTAATGGGAGAGAGTTGAATAAATCTAAGTAGGGAAATCAAGAGTCAGAGGAGGATGTTAATTCTGAGTGCGTGTTGTGGGAGGAGCTGGAGGATGGGCCGAATGGCAGGCTTGGGAAGCCCCCAGAGGCCAGACTGTACCTCAGCACCTCACCAGGTCCCCTGTTGCCTCAGCCCAGCCTGCCTGTGGAGGGATGACCAGAGCTTCTTACCTCCCTGGTGCCCTGTGCCATCCCAGGGTCTGAGCTGGTGCTGCAGACTCCGTGGTAGGGAGGCTGGATTGGGGAAGAAAAGGAGCAGTGGGCAGGGGCAGTGGCAGTTTGCTGGAATTTACGATCTTGAATTAGCAGGGGTAATTGGAGAAGTTGGGGTGAGGACTGTGTGATTCTTGTGTTCTGGGCTGGAGAGAGCTCTCAGGACTTGAGCAGTGACGGACCTCAGGTTTCTTTCGAATTCATTCTTTGCTGTGTTGTGCTCTGTGTCTTATTGTTAGATAGCTTAGGCTTTGAAGTTCAAGTGGGCCCCTCTCCCTGGCCTTTAGAAAATCTGTTGCTGGTAATGGCACTCTGGCTTTATGGGAATGGCCAAGATTGTGAATAATAGGGTTAAATGAAAGAATATATGAAAAGGTGCTGGTTAAGCAATAAATGTGTTCTGAAGGAAGGGATTACTACAGTGCTGTTTTGTTGTTTTCTTTCCAGTCAGTATCTCTTTTCTAAATTACTCAAAGCACTTAGCATTGGGTGGCACTGAACACTAACTGGTCAGTCAGCCATCCATCCTTGGGTAGAAGGCTGGCATTTGAATGCACATCAGAATCCTGCAGAAAGCTTGGTCAGCACAGACTGCTGTCCCTCCTTCCCCAGATGCTGATGTGGTAGGCTTTGGAAGAGGTTTGGTAGGAGAAGTTGGGAGAAGTGCAGCAGTAGTTGCTACTGGTCTGGGAGCCACACTTGGAGAAGCACCAATTTATAATTTATAGAAACCTGTCTGTCACATTTCTGAGTATGTTTTGGTAAGAGAGAATCAGAAGGGTGAAGAGATCTTGAATCACTGGAGAGAGAGTTGGTTCAGAAATTAGGATGTTAGAGCCAGGTGTGGTGGTGCACACCTGTTATCCCAGCACCCTGGCACTCTGAGATAGGTTATAAATCTGAGCCCAACGTGAGCAACTTAGCAAAACCCTATCTAAAGATAAAAGGACAGGGGATAAGGCTTAGTGCAAAGCCTCCTGGGTTTGATGCCAGAGCTGAGCGGGGTTGGGGCAAGGTGGAGGTGAGGAACTA
This sequence comes from Thryonomys swinderianus, assembly GCA_004025085.1. Taxonomy (NCBI): domain Eukaryota; kingdom Metazoa; phylum Chordata; class Mammalia; order Rodentia; family Thryonomyidae; genus Thryonomys; species Thryonomys swinderianus. The sequence goes on from PVIC010036413.1 coordinate 15,981, forward strand.
CTGGTGGACCAACCTAATTTTAAAACTGGGGAAAGGCTCAATGCTTAAGGGAGAGCTTGGCAGCTTGTATCCCTTATCTTCTGGAGGCTGGTTGGGCCCTGGCGGACTGTCCAGTTAAGAGCAGTGAGCTCCCAGGGTGCTTGCCTTGCATCTCCTTTCTCCATTCTGCTTTCTTAGGCCTCAGGGATCTGTAAGAGACTGTGCTTTAGGGAGCCTCTCCTGGTCTCAGCTCTGGTTATGGTGAGCAGAAGCCTAAGCAGGGATCCTGGCATCAGCCCAGCATCACCCCTGGAAAATATCTCATTTTGCTTGAGGGTGATGATACCCTGGGTGCTTTAATGCTAAGACTGCTTCTTTCCCCAGATTGGCAACTTCTCCTTGCTTATTATTTGCTTTAAAATTTTTTTTTTTAATCAGCAGTACTGAATCAGAATCCCATCCAAAGTCATTTGCCAAAAATGAAAACTAGTTGTGTTGCTTCTCTCACACCTGCCTCCAGAGAGAAATGACTTTATGTGCTTGTCACATCCCTGTCCCTTTACTCAAGATCACCACACTCTGCTGGCAAGACTCACCAGGATTATTTGTCGTTCTCCACTGCTTGATGTGGTGGCTGGTTCATGGCAGACCTGGGTGATACTGGGTAGAATAGGGGCTCGCATCCCAGTGCCTCCTTGTGTTTCGGGCAGTTTCTACCTTTCTAACTTGATACAGTTTCTTGCCTTCCTCTGTCCTCCTCCTTTCCATCTTTCCCCGTGTCCTTCCTCCACAGAACTGGTCATGTGTAGTGTGTGTTAGGAGTTGGGCTACACAGGAGGTGGTCACCAGAGACAGTGTGTAAGCCACCTGTGTGAGGAGTCCTTCCAGGGTCTCAGACTTCTGCCCTCTGCCTTTTCATCTAGGGTAGCCATGAATTACAGAATGTTTTATCCTAGTGGAGTTTGCTGCTCTGCAGGTCAGTTTCTCCCTGTTTTCTGCCTTTGTCACCAGAGCCTGATGATGTTTGTATTGGCAAGCCAAAGCGCTCTTGGATGGGGGAGAGTTAGCAGTCAGGCCTCAGAACCATTGTCTTTCCAAACCTGGATCTGAAAGAGAAAAGGAAGATTGCTCAGCTTTGGTTATTGTCACTTCCAGGCCACTCAGATTCTGACAGGGAGCTCAGGCACTGATGGGGAAGGCTGAAGTTGATTTAACTTATTTTTCCTAAAATCACCAGCCTTTTGATGATTTCATTAGTTTTCTCCCTTCCAAACATTCTCCTGTTGCAGTAATTGGAAATCCCTATTGTTTTTAATTTCCTCCACCATTCTGCTTTAATCTGCGACAGCTGGATACTATTCTCTGCCCTTTCCTTTACTGGAAGAATGGTTTGAACTTGATTTTAATGACTGGTTTTGGCAGTATTTCCAGAAGCCAAAAGTGTAGCTGTGCTTAGGGTCACACCTGGCTAGAGCCTCTTCTCACTGTTCAGTTCTTGGTGTGCAGGGAGTAGAGTGTCCCCGTGAGAATGCGGTCTTGTTCCAGTAGTGTATCTGCAAGCTTTTCACCACTCATTTGTGTCACTCAACATTTGTAGATCTCCTGGAGGGTACCTAGGACTTCTTCCTAGTTGAGTAGTAGTACAGGGGCCTAAACAGGTAGATTGCAGCAGAGTGGTGGCTACAAAGACATCTTTGGTCTTACGGTCTCCAGGGCAGTTTTTCTATGCTTGTTTTCAGTAGCTGCAACTGCTGTTTCTTGTAATTTTCCTTTCTTGGGTCTATAAAGAGGAATAAAAAATAAGAACTACCTTTAGAGGCCAGAGAACCTGTAGTCAGAGCTATCCACTGTTGACAGCTGAAAAGGTATGGAATATTTTCTTGTGTATTTCATCATATTGTTGTCCTCACTATACACCTATCACAGCCCACAAAGGACGAAGCTGAGATTTGTACTTGGGTCTCCCCATTGGAAATCAAATACTACATTGTTCTTTTTTTTTTTTTCTCAGTACCAGGGATTGAACTTGGGCCCTTGTGCTTCCAAGGTAGATGTGATACTACTTGAGCTACATCCCTGGCTCTTGTACTGTCTGGTTTTAACATTGACTTTCCATGCCTTTGTCTTTAATATTCAAGAGCCCCTTCCATGTGCACTGGGTCCTCTGCCAGGAAGGAGGGGCTTTACAGTCTAAGCCGGGGAAAGAGAAGAGAGTACATCTTATTTCTCTTAAGTGGTTCAAATACTGTACAACTTCTGTCTAGAAAGGCTTCCAGGGGAACTCAGACTTGACAGCCTGATGAGAAGAGAGGATCCAAACTTAAGGAAGAACTGGAAGAAAAGTTTTGTGTCGTGTCTGACATCCTGAGACCCTGGAATACAGACAAGGTGCTGAGCTTTTTTTTTTTTTTTTTTTTTTTGCTTTTTGAGACAGGGTCTCGCTTTGTAGTTCATGCTGGCCCTGAGCTCACTATGGTGCCCAGGCAAGCCACCGCGAACTCAGCAATCCTCCTGTCTCTGCCTCCCGAGTGCTGGGATTACAGGCGTGAGCCACCACGTCCAGCATTGTGGTATGCGGTGTTGATTGTTGGTAGGCGTGTCTCCACGCCCAGCATTATATGTGGTTACCGGGGATCGAACTCAGGACCTTGCG
>PVIC010036414.1:0-11017 GCA_004025085.1 Thryonomys swinderianus
TGTGAAGTATCATTTTGTTACTAGTGAATCTCACAAGTTATTTGGAGGAAATATTGAGCCTAATCATAATTTTAAATCTTTTAAAGGCTTAAATGTTCAAAATGATCAGGGTAAGTTCATTTCATCTAAATTAGCAGGAAAGGCAGAGCAATTAATCTCACATTTTAGGCTTATTTGCTTCTCTGATGTTTTGAAATGTGACTGGGATTAGAGATAACTGAAGGATCTTTGCTCCAGATTCATGATTGTTAATATCTCAAAAGGATCTCTTAAAAGTGTAAAATGATTTTTCTCTTCAAAGTAAGTAGTTTTAATGCATTTGCACTGGTATAAAATCAGTAGGTAAGAGCTGTACATGATATGGAAGTTTGTGGCAGTTTGGATTGGTGTTTTTGATATCTGGTAAGCAGGGAAGAAGGAAAAATAAGTGAAACTTTCTTGCAATGAACTCTATCATTTAGGACAAACTATCAACCTCTACCAGTGATTTGAGATTAGTGCCACTTTTCCATGTTCCTGGGCTTGACCAGTTATAAATGAAACATCTATGGTGTTATTCATTCTTGCCAACAAAATAATACAACCCTGTTCCTATCCTATATTAATTCTGCATACATTGTCTTTTTTTTTATACTTTTACACATATTGTTTTTCTTGATTTCTTATTTGTCCATCCAAAATGATTTTTGTGCTTTCTCCCCTACTTTAGATGGAGAGATGAAGCCTAGGTTTTAGAAATGGGTTGACCTTTCCATACCAGAGTAAATAAGGTGGGCCTAAGGAGAGTAGACTAGCAATCAAAATATCTAGTGTATTGAGTTTGAGGGTAGAAGTCCGAAAGAATACTCAAAACTGTGAAAGTTATTTAAGTCATAACATAGCCTGTGTTATGTACACTTTTAACAAGTTCTGTATGAGAAGATTGATTCCAGACTCTACCCATGACATTAATAGGTGCCTGATATATAATGTGCAAGACATTTCCTCAGGTTTTGCATTTATTTGCTCATTTAATTTTCACAAATCTATAAGAAAAATGCTGTTATTGTCCTTCAGGCAGCTGAAGTATACATAGACAATTTGATTATAACTGTTAAGTGGATAATCTCAATTTAAATTCTGATAGTCTATTGTTAGAGACCAACTTAAGTACTTTATTTCTGCCTTGTGGGACAGGGCTTAGCTTTAATGTCAAGGCACTCCTGCTACAGAGGGGCAGGCAGTATTTTTGTGATGTAAAGATAATAGAATATTTTAGCAAAGAATTGCATTTTTTTTTTTTTTGAGATGGTCTCACTTTATAGTTCAGGCTGGCCCTGAGCTCACTACATAGCCCAGGCAAACCTCAAACTCAGCAAACCTTCTGCCTCTGCCTCCCGAGTGCTGGGATGACAGGTGTGAGCCACCATGTCCGGCATAGTGGCCTGTGGTACTGATTGCTGGTGGGTGTGAGTCACCACACCTGTTAATGTTGTATGAGGTTACCAGGGTTCAAACTCAGGACTTTGCGCTTGCTAGGCAGGTGTTGGAAACACTGAGTTAAATCTCTGGCCTCACATAAATTTCTATCATGATTGATTTGAGTCATTCTGAATAGAAGGGACATTTGTAGTTGTCCATAAGAGTGACAATGCAGAATGATTAGATCTGTGTTGTAAACATGGCCATATGATTGCTCTGTAAGTACAACATACTATGTCCAAAACTAAATTCATTCCTCCTGCAAAATATACTCCTTTTCTCCTTGAATTCCTTCTCTTTGTTAATGATACTGTGTTTCTTAAGAGTTAAAGCAGACATTTTGGGTGGGTTGTTTGTTCTCCTTAAACTTGATTCTGTATTTCTGTTGGTTTTAAGTTTCCACTAAATCTTCCTTGTCTCCATTGACACCTCTGTCTTTTAGATGAGCGAGTCGCAAACTGTCTCAACTGGACTCAGGGACTGAAACCTATCTCTCTCTGATGCTCATATCTGATCATATTTTCCTACTGGCTTTCATGTTCTTTGTATGAACACTATCACAGCTGTGAAGCTCTGTGAAGTTGCCTTTGCTATCTCTTCAATTTTATTTTCAACTATTTTTCTGCATACCCTGCAGTTAAGTGATAGGAGACTATAGAGTCTCCTCTCAATGCCATCATGTTTCATGTTTGCTTCTGCTCTCCCGTGGATCACCTTCTCCTTCTTTGCTCACAACTCTTGTACTTCCTGAAGACTCAAATTCATGGTGCTGTGTCCTTAATGGTTTCTTTCCCTATCATATTGGCTCAATCCCTTGATTAGCTTTTACATCATATAGCTGTCTTTTTTTCTAAAAATTTAAAATTCTTTAAACATTTGCTGCTTCCTTTATAAGAAATTTGTTTTATTTTTGGATTAGAATGCTTATATATGTTTAACATGGTAAATGTTCAGTTCAAACACCTTTTCTATACAAACCTTCTATACAAGGTTAACACTTCTCAGAAAGGATGATCAGAAATGATGTGCCTTGATATTTACTGTTACTTCTGAGGCTAATGATTATTGTCTTAAATTTAGTAATAAATGTATTCAGAACTGGCTGACTTTACTGCTGGCTTCTTGAACAGTCTTTTTAGCCTTTTCAATATGTTTACACATAATCCTAAATTGAATAAAACATTTGTAATACTAGCATTGAAGTGTTTGACTTTTAAATGTTACTGGAAACAAAGATTTGCCTTAGCTGAAATGAACCCGAATAGTTTTCTCTTACAGCCTGTCCCCCAAGCCATGGTATGTTTATAGTGTGAAATCTTGAAAGAACATAGTACCATGATTGAATCAAGGATATTCACTGTATGTGTAGCCTTGTGTTTGTTACCTGCAAAAAAATGCAAATAGGGCCATATATTTCATTTTAGATTTTAGAAGAAAGGGACTGTGCTACACAAATACATCAAAGATCTGTCAGGTTTCCATAGAAAAGAAAACTTAGAATCTGATCATCAGTGATGTTGAAATTGAACACTAGTTAGTGCTTCTGTTTTCTTTGTATTGAAATCTCAGTGTCCTAAATACTGCACTACATTTTTCCATAAAAATTGCTTTCATATTCACAAGTGACATCAAAATTTTAAAAAATCACAAGTGATAGGTTATTAGCACAGAACTTTGAGCTTAGCAAATTTGTCCTTATTCAAAAGTTGAATATCTCAAATGATGACTATTTCAACAGGTGACTTTAATGAATAATTACAAGTATAAAATTTTTTCTTTTACAAAAGGTAATATATTTATAGTATTAAAGTTGATTTTAAGTATGTTTTTATAGTTACAAAAATTGATTATTAATTGTGATGAAATTTGCAGTATCCATTTCTGATTAATTTTAGAGTTGCTTTTACTGGTTATTACAGTATTATGTGTAAAGAGAAATGAGAAGTTGTAAAAGGACGAAATATTAAGATTATAGACCTCCTACTGCTGATGTAACCATGCAGTGTACTCATCTACCAGTTCCTTATCCAGTAAAATGAAGAATAATAAAAACCTCTTACCAACTTCCACTGATAGGATAAAGGGACTAATTTTCCCCCAACTGAAATCCCAACAATAATTACACATGCTTAATGGATTCTATTTTAATTCCTGCATAAAACTGATTACAGCACATAAACATGTGGGCCGGAGATTTAGCTCAGTGGTTCCAACGCCTGCCTGGCAAGCGCAAGGTCCTGAATTCGATCCCCGGTAACCACATACAATGCTGGGTGTGGAGACTCACGCCCACCAGCAATCAATACCGCATACCACAGTGCCGGGTGTGGTGGTTCACGCCTGTCATCCCAGCACTTGGGAGGCTGAGACAGGAGGACTGCTGAGTTCGAGGCTTGCCTGGGCTACATAGTGAGCTCAGGGCCAGCCTGAACTGCAAAGCGAGACCCTGTCTCAAAAAAAAAAAAGAATAATATATGTACATGAAAGTGATTACAGTAGTAATATTTCTTTGGTAAAAAATAAGGTCTTTGAGAACATTTTCAACAATAAGCTAAAAAATTTACATAAAATATTTGAGAAATGCTTTCTGACCAATTTATTTTTTCAAACTGAATTTAATCACTTGTAGAAAAGTTTATTTTGAAACTTTAATACATTTATTTTTGTTGTTTAGACTAATTTTTCATGTCTTCATATTCAAACAAGTTACAAACTCTTATTTTCCCCATACACTTCATTAATGCAATGAAGTTGTACTCTATACTTGATGTAGTCTCATCTTTATAAATGTTCACATTGAAATACTTGAGACAATTATAGAATCCAGTTTCAAAATACTATTCACCTTTGTACATTGGCTTTTTGTTTTATTCAATTTTTTTGACAAATTTATTATAAATTATTAAATACTACTAGTAATTATGGTTCTACAAAAAAGACCATGTTCTTTTTAAAAGTTGTTCTTAATTTTGCATATGTAAATACAGATTAAGTAACTATACTTAATTATTAATATTTAATAAAGTGTTAACATTTGTAGCCTTGTTTTTTTTTTTCTTTTGGTGGTGCTGGGGATTGAACCCAGGGCTTTGTGCATAGTAAACACTTGCATTACCACCAAGCTACATACCCAGCAGTGATAACCCTAATTTTTAAAATGTGCCTTCAGAGAATGGACAAATAAGGAAGGTATTTTCCAGTTCTGATCTCGTAGATTTTAAATGGTTGACATTTCTATTCTATTAGACATGTTCACTTTTTTTTGTATATAAAGTTAAGTGAATATGGTTGTGATTTATGTTAAATAAATTATTATATCTACTATGAGCCTTTATAGAGTTATGAATCATTGAATTCTTGAATAATGGCATTTCAGGTCAAGTAGCCCACCATGTTGAAACTGAATGTAATTATTAACATAATTTTGCTATGTGTGATGATGAGGATTCAAACAAATTTAATTTACTCAGCAACAGTTTCTGAAACAAAAATCCTTTGGAGAAGCTAGTTTTTATATTGATTATTTTACAAGATTTTCTATCTTTATTAATATCATTATATTTAATATTTTTAGGAGTCAAGTTTTTAAAATTTATACTTAATTTTTGAGCAGTGCTTATAAAGATTTTTAAGAGAATATATTCTTCAAAATTCTAAAGTATTTCCATGACTTTACTCCTCTGGCCTGAGTTAATGACTGTACATAATATAGTGGCATTGTAATTGAATTTCACAATAAAATACTTATATTTCCTCATTCTTTCTGTTCTATAATAGTGCATATTAATGCACATTGTATGTGAGTATATATGTACATATATGCATATAACCTTTTTTTTTTTTTTTTTGAGCCAGGGTCTCACTTTGTAGTTCAGGCTGGCCTGGAGCTCACTATGTAGCCCAGGCAAGCCTCGAACTCAGCAATCCTCCTGTCTCTGCCTCCCGAGTGCTGGGATGACAGGCATGAGCCACCACGCCCGGCACTGTGATATGTGGTATTGATTGCTGGTGGGCGTGAGTCTCCACGCCCAGCACTGTATGTGGTTACCGGGGATCGAACTCAGGACCTTGTGCTTGCGAGGCAGGCACCGGAACCACTGAGCTAACCCTCTGGCCCGCATATAATCATTTTAATTAAAAATTTAGATTTATCGTGCTGGGGATAAGACTTGCTGCTTTGTTTTTAATATTTTCAGTTTTCACTGATGAATTATGCTCTTTATTTTAAATTCTACCTAGCAAAAAGGATATTTCTTAAGTATTCTTTTTTAGAGAAGAAAATACAGTACATGTCTTTATTTTATGTATCACACCTCTAAATTATGTATTTTATTTTTATCTTAAAATATGTACAGAGATCATTCACTATTACAGGATAAAATGGACATTAGGTTTACATTTTAGTTATTTTAAGCATTAAAACCAAGTTTGTATTTTAAATATGTATGTATAATGTAAAATAATTGATACTTATTTTGTTTTCAAGATTAAAAGATGAAGCTCCCACGAAGGAACAAGCACCTGTGTCTAAGGTAAAGTGTGTTCTACTTCATAACTGTTTATATACATCTGAAATGTTTAAACATTATAAATTTTTAAATTTTAAATTGAAAAATGACTGGTTTATTATTATGGTATAAGGACAAAAAAGTCGTTTTAAAGTTTTTCATCAAATATAGAACATCTAATTTTAAGTAAAATAAATGTTTTTGTTTTGAAAGATTCATCTTTTTTTGTTTGTTTTGAGACAGCACCTCACTTTGTAGTTCGGGCTGGCTCTGAGCTCACTATGTAGCCTAGGCAAGCTTTGAACTCAGCAATCCTCCTGTCTCTGCCTCCCGAGTGCTGGGATTACAGGCGTGAGCCACCACGCCGGGCACTGTGGTATGTGGTATTGATGGCTGGTGGGTGTGAGTCTCCACGCACAGCATTGTATGTGGTTTCTGGGGATCGAACTCAGGACCTTGTGCTTGCGAGGCAGGCGCCGGAACCACTGAGCCAACCCTCCAGCCCTCCCTACCCCTTTTTTTTTTTGAGACAGTGTCTTGCTTGGCTGGCCCTGATCTCACTATGTAGCCCAGGCAAGCGTGGAACTCAGCAATCCTCCTGTCTCTGCCTCCGAGTGCTGGGATTATAAGCGTGAGGCACTGTGGTATGTAGTATTGATTGCTGGTGGGTGTGAGTCACCACACCCAGCATTGTATGTGGTTACCAGCATCGAACTCAGGACTTTGCGCTTGCATGGCAGGTGCCAGAACCACTGAGCCAAATCTCTGGCCCCAAGATTCATCTTTTTAACTGCTTGTTATTTATCTTAACTTTTGTATAATGGGGAGAAGTACATGAATCAAAAATCATGAAATCAGTTAAACCTCAATCATTTGCCACTCTAGAAAGTATTTCCAGATGATTTAATATTCTGAAACATTTAAATTGTTAAATGGTTTTATCTAATTTAAAAAATAGAAGTAGCCTGAATGTGTATTAACTATGTTTCAGCTATCTTAAATAGGTACTTTGATAAAAGTTATGACGATCATCATGAATATTTACTGGGCAGTCTAATATGTGATTGTAGAAATAGTTTTGCTCAAGGTACTTTCTTGCTGGCAATTTTTTGATATTACTATTTACCTCTTTCTAAGTAGACTGAAGAGAGTTAAGTTGGTATTTATCTTTATATATTTCTGTCTTGGATAGTGTACAGGTAAAGTCTAGGTAGAAGTAGCAGCATTTTTCCTGAGAGATTTTATGTGATAGGAACTGTTGTTTTCCTTGAAAGATATTTAACTGTCATTCTTTAATGGAAATAGAATTTTTAAAAAAATCTCTTACTGAATGAGTTTTGGTAGTTTGTGGTTTTCTATGAACTGGAACACTTTTATTTACATATTCAACTCTTAAATATACTCTTACATATAGAGTTGCTTACAGTGATTCCTTATTGTTTTAATGTCCTTGGGATCTGCAGTGGTACCCCTCTTTCAGTCCTGATACTGAGATTTTATGGATTTTTTCTCTATTTTTATCATATATCTTACCTCTATGTTATAGAGGCAGAGAATGCAGTGTTAAATTTCCATTTATTTTTAGCATTATCAGTGGTTTTCATCTCTTTATGTAGCTCTCCATATATATATAATATATATATATATATATTTTTTTTTTTTTTGAGCCAGGGTCTCGCTTTGTAGTTCAGGCTGGCTCTGAGCTCACTATGTAGCCTAGGCAAGCCTCCAACTCAGCAATCCTTCTGCCTCTGCCTCTTGAGTGCTGGGATGACAGGTGTGAGCCACCACGCCCTGCACTGTGGTATGTGGTATTGATGGCTGGTGGGTGTGAGTCACTACGCCCAACATTGTATGTGGTCACCGGGATTGAACTCAGGACCTTGCGCTTGTGAGGCAGGTGCCAGTACCACTAAGCTAAGTCTCTGGCCCAGTTTTGTTACTGTTTAATGGCTGGAGTAATATACCTCTTGGAATATTATGCATAGAAATATTTTTCTCTGCTTTAGTGATGTCTCTTAAATATCTAAATCTCTTTGTTGATTTGTTGTTTATTTTGGTCTTTCTCCTGTTAAAGGATATGTTTATTTGTGTGATGATCATTGCTCTTACATAGCTAAGAGGGGCGCTAAAAAGTTTAGTGGAAACCCTGTGTGCTTGAATGGGGACAGGGGTCCAGTACATAGCCTTGTGGGTTGTGGTGCTGCAGAACTCCAGATGGCACTGTTTACATATATCCCTTTGGTACTGTCAAAACTAATTGATTAACTATGATAAAAGCTAAAATATAAAATTAAATACTTAACTTCATAGTAAACCTATTACACATTAAGAACATTTCTTTGAAAAATAATTTCTAAAACAAAAGAAATTCATTGAGAAGAATAGCATTCTTTTGTATTTGTACATCTTTTTAATGTCCAGCTAAGTAGAAGGTCACTGGATTTTCATGTTTCTGTGTTTGGTCTATAATTATATTATTTTGTTTGAAATAGCTGAAAAATATCTGGCCTCACTCAGTATGTTAATAATCTTTTCATATAATTGTATTTTTTTTTTGGAGACAGGGTCTCACTTTTTAGTTCAGACTTGCCCTAAGCTCATTTTGTAGCCCAGGGAAGCCTTGAACTCAGCAATCCTCCAGTACTGTGCTTCCCAAGTATTGAGATTACAGGTGTGAGCCACTACACCTGGCATTGTGGTATGTGGTACTGATTGCTGGTAGGTGTGAGTCACTGTGCCCAATATTGTTGTACGTGGTTTCCTGGGATCCAACCAGGGACTTTCCACTTGCTAGGCAGGTGCCAGAACCACTGACTAAATCTCCGGCTCTGTAGTTTTCTTTCTTATTGTACCCAAATTAGACAAGTGGAAGTTTTCTTTATTGCAGTGTGGAGTATGACTTTGTACCACTGAACTTTTAGCACCTGGTACATCAAAATCTATTGGTCCATTTTATACTTTGAGTAGATCTGTTATCCATGCATGATGCTACAAGCCATTTGAAAAATACTGACTTACTAGGTTATATAGATCTTCCAGATTTTGGTATGATATTATGTAATATCAAGCAGTCACCTTCCTTAATATTAACCTTAATCTTATCAGTGATGGATGAGTTTTCCCAAAATGTAATTTTTTGCATTTTTATCCAAAGCAAATACTGTTGTTTTGAGATGACAGATTTATTTTGTTAATTTTCAAGAAAATGTCTACTAGGTACTCAAATCTAAATACCCCTACTTTGGCAACAAAACAAAAGTGATGTTCCATGAAAGTGTTTAAGTTCACTTCACAACTCAGTTACAGACCCAGGTGTTTTGGTATGTAGCATCAGTGCTTTGTGCATACTTCTTATCTCATCATGCAGAATATTAAGACATGAATTCAAAGATTGATGTTTAATATAATTAGTTTTACTGCATGTCTGAGGTAGGAAAAGAATATAGTGATTACTGATACAGCTTGGGCTTGGTGCCACTGCCTTGATTTGCATTACGGTGTCAGTATTTTTATTTACCTGTTTTTATACCAAGAGTTATGACCACACATGCCTCCTAAAAATGGCTTGGAGTCCTTCGATGTCTGTGAATCACACTTTTGAGACCTATTTATGTGAATTATAATGTGAATATTGCTTCCTGGATTTGTGCACTAAACAATGCATATGGGTAATGTTTACATTGCAATGTGGGAAAATCAGGTGGTGAGCTGATGTGTTTGGTGAAAAATGCTCTCAAAATTGCTATAAGACATCTTTCTTTGGGACTGAAGTTTTTTTTTTTAAAGAAAAATTTTCTAAATTCTAACTGAGGTATTAGAGTGGGGAATGAGCCCTCTGACCAATGGCATTCTTGGACTCAGGTGAGAAAAGGGACTGAATATCTCTCTATTTTGTATGTGACTTTAGGCCTTCCTGTTTTCCCTCAACACATATGCCTACCTTTTGCAGGCAAGTTGTTGGAAAGTCTAGAATGTGTCTAGTTCAGTTGATTTTTAACTTCTGTGGTAAAGAATGGAGGGTACATGTATTGGGGGAAGGGGCACTGAGATTTCTCAGCAGTTCTTGTCCATCATTTTTGGTTTTTATGTACTAGATATTGTATTGGGTTCTTAGGTTCTTCATAGTATTATACTGGCCCACTGCTAATGGCTTACTGTAACTTCTTCCTTCCTGCTGCATCATGCACTGTTCTTCCCGCCACTTCCATTTTATAAAAAAAATTCATTGAAATCCTTTTGGTAATTAGGAAAGAATTTGCTTTATTTAATTTGCTTTGGTGTATTCTAGGTCTATGTGATTAAAATCTTCTATTTCTTTGCCCTCATTTTAGCATTTCAGAGTTTAGGAGGATGAGACAAATGTGTGTGATTGATAAACTCTGTTCAGTTTCACAAGCTTAAATCAATCTACTGTAGGGATTAAGAGCTAGAACTAGATTCAAATCTTTACTATTTATTCTTGTATTGCCCTGGATTTTCTACTAAGCCCACTTATTTTTTATTTGTAAGTAGTGAATGTAAGGTTTTTAACATAATACTTCACACATCCTATTTGCTGAACAGCTGGTGGTAGTTAAAAAATGTCAGTCTAGTTTCCGGCATACTGGGGTTACACTGTAATTTTTTCCTCTTAAAACATTAGAAATTAGAAAAATATTTCCTCCTTTCATCTATTTTCATATTCTGCATTTGACAGTGAAAAGGTTATCATGATTCCAGTATGCAGTCAAAATTTCAGAAATTTTTTTCCTAAGTGTTTATACTTAGCATATTTATATAAAATACTGTGGATGCATCTTACTATTCAAATTCAAGTTATGTTTTTAAGTCTATTCAGGTCATTGTAATTATGGTCCATATTTGAAAGAGAGTTAAGGAAAACAGATATTGATATAACTCAATAACTGCCTTTTGGTTTGGGTTCAGAAATTTCTGGTATGGTGAAATTCTTGAAAGCTTAAGTACTTTTGAAATTTGACTTTTAATTATAAGAATTATTCTATGGGGCCGGAGGGTTAGCTCAGTGGTTCCAGCACCTGCCTCGT
>PVIC010036415.1:0-18538 GCA_004025085.1 Thryonomys swinderianus
ATATATACATATGTACACATATATGTATGTAAATATATGTACATTTTCTTTATTCAATAACCATGTGTATCTGCAGCAAGCTAACCACAGATATTCATCAATGAATCTGACACTACTCTGTAACCACATTATTACTCCAGCCTCTTCCTTTTATCTACCAGTCTAAACTGAAAAGTCTGTCTTCCAAAATTTGCCTTCCATTTATTTATATTTCCCCTGCCCGTAAACAAGTATACATGTGTCATGGTTGCAATTATTGTTTCTGAAAGAAATTCATGTTTTAGAGGATATGGATTATATAGTATTTCTGTTATGTTAAATCTCACAGACTTTACTTTTCCCAGCTGAATAGGGCCATATCAGAATTTTTGCACTACCATTTTTTCAAGGACAAACTGCCATAAAATACTGAATGTATTTTAAACTCGTTGCCCTGTATGTGAATTTGTTTGGGCTCCTGAAGACAAGACTTGCAGGTGTGGATGTTCTTCTCAGGCAGTGGCTTTGGGATTCTATCATTCTCACCGAAGTCCTCACTCACCCTTCACCGATATTTTAAACTTATCATTTAAGTGTTCATACTCTGCTTTTCCAGGTAAGCAGTTCTCAGTCATATTTCTTTTCATGGGCCCATCATTCTTGATTCTGAGGATGGACTTTGATAGTCCAGTAGGCTCAAGAGACTTTCAGCCTCTTTTCAGCTTTTCAGTGGAGGATTTCTTTGTGGGGGGAGATGGGTAGCGGAGAAGATTTCTGCAGGTTCTGACTTACACTTTAGAACTGAACAAAATGTCATATAATTAGAAAAGTAAGTATATAGAGTAGTATGATTTCCTCACTAATCCAAGAAATCAGCGTCCTTTGAGGGAAAATGACACCTTAAAGTTGCCATGAATTTAATGATTGTTTAGGCTCACTCTTTGGTTATCTATCCACACGAAAAAAATTAGGGTCATAGTTTAGTCATTTTGTATCTAACATTAAGACAAAAAGTATCAGGACATAGTAAGAAACAGTAATGAAATTATAGTTAGGTAAAAGAAAAAGACGGGGACTGTAAGACCCAACTTGACATAAGAACAGCCATTTTGTTAAAAATCTCCACTTGTGCCGGGCGTGGTGGCTCACGCCTGTCATCCCAGCACTCGAGAGGCAGAGACAGGAGGATTGCTGAGTTCGAGGATTTCCTAGGCTACATAGTGAGTTTAGGGCCAGCCTGAACTACAAAGCGAGACCCTGTCTCAAAACAAAACAAAAAACTCCACTTGTGTCCTGAAACCTCCCTGTGAACCAGGAACTTGTCTCCTTAAAAACTGTTCATCCTGGGGCCAGAGGGTTAGCTCAGTGGTTCCGGTGCCTGCCTCACAAGTGCAAGGTCCTGAGTTCGATCCCCGGTAACCACATATAATGCTGGGCGTGGAGACTCACGCCCACCAACACTCAACACCACATATCACAATGCTGGGCGTGGTGGCTCACGCCTGTCATCCCAGCACTCGGGAGGCAGAGACAGGAAGATTGCTGAGTTCGCAGCAGCTTGCCTGGGCACCATAGTGTGCTCAGGGCCAGCCTGAACTACAAAGCAAGACCCTGTCTCAAAAAAAAAAAAAAAAAAAAAAAAAAACCTGTTCATCTAGCCCGTGCAAACCAGTGATCTAAGAGCTGCTGTTGGCTTCTGTAATGACTCACTTCTGCACTTTAACAATAGAATGATCTAGTCACTTTTGCATAGAAACTTATTGGTAACAGGAGCGGGAATGGTAAATTTTGCCTTTAAATACTGTGTGTTAGTCTAAGTAGGAGCCTTCTTCTGGATGGAAGGATGGCCCTCAGCTGAGTAATAAAGCTCTTGGTTGGACTTTAAGACCGTGTCATTTCCTGAGAGATTGTCTCAGTGGGACATGGGTCATAACAGAGAGAGATAAAAATGTTTTTCTAAAAAGCCAAAGAACATACCGTCCTGCCAGCCTTGAAATAATGGCTATTATACACCGTCAGTTTCTGACCTAATGTGTGCATTTGTGTGGTTTATAAAAATTGAAGTTTATAATCATAACCTCATTATGAAAATAAAAAGCACACAAAACTCTACCTAATGTACATAATATGAAATGTAATAAAGCAATGGTGTATCTAGAGGTTTAGAGTGATTATTATAATTAGCACATAAGAACAAATGGAAACTTACCAGATTTTATTGCCTAGAAAACCATTAATATAGAATACCTAGACCCACTAGGATTCTGGAGAGTTGAACAGTTTCTGCATATTTTATCTACCTGATACTACATGTAATTATAGCAAGCAGCTAGTATTTTAAGATATTTTCTTATTCTAGTTATTTTATTATGAATAAATTGTGGTAAAATAACTTGAATGTATATATCAAATTAAAAGTAGAGAATAGTTTACTTAATTATTTTTATTGAGAATTAATTTTTGATAGGATATTCTTTATTAGATGCATGGAAAACTATTTTGTTATCAGAGACAGACTCATCCTTTACTATAAGAGTAGCAGAAAAACAAATGCCTGTATTGAGAAAATATCTTGTAATTATTTATCTTGAAACTGTTTGATAGGAATAACTCAATGATTCTCTGGGATGGCACTTCTGTCTACTATGTCTGAATAGTGCTTTGTAAGTTCACTATGGATTCTCATTGGAAGAACTTTAGAATTGACTAACAGCTCTTACTGACCAGTAATTGATCAAATGATCTTTCAAATTGCACCCAAACAAAGTGTTTGGTTATAGCAGACATGATTTACAGAGCTTATCACTGTTCAAAGCTGTGCTCCTGTGCCTTAAATTTTGGCCTGGTCCACTTGGGCATCTGAGAAATAGATTGATATTATCAAAATGACACTTTCAGGAGATGGTTCTTGGGGCTGCTGGGTGTAATAGATTGCAGAAGGCAAAAAGATGGTACTGCACAGATTAGAAAGGAAACACTTTACAGACATTTGGATTCAGTCTGAGTTTGGCTGGAAGGGAGTTTTTGTTTATGGAGAAAACAATGCAAAGCAATGACAGTGCTGTGAAAAATTATGGTAAAAGCTTGAGCTAGACTTGAAGATACTCTGAATCAAAGGAACAGAATAATAGTTACTTGTTTTCTTTCTGTGTAGAAGAATTGAACTTGGTAAAGGTTTCAAAGAATAATTGAGTACATTGTTTGAATTAAAGTCTAACAATATTTTCTAAAGTAGTAGTTGGTGCAGGATATAGATATACTATATGTATAAGATATCCAGAAATATGTGTGTATTATCCAGTAGGTTAAAATCCAGTGGTGAGGTGAGAACAGATATTTCAAACACTTGTTTTTTTTTTTTTATTCAGTACCCACATTTTTTTTTTGATCTGGAGGTATTCTCATAGACAATGAAAAGTGAAAACTAAAAGTGTGGTTACATATGAGAAACTACTAATAAATGTGTAAGTGTATGAGTTCCTCCCCTAACTTGGATATATTCTTCTACTCAAAGCCAACTGAAAGAGGATCCTAGGATGTCATATGCAGAAATTATAAAGGCTTGCTTCAAGATGTGAGGAAAATAAGATTGAAAGATAAAATTGGACAACATAGTTAATGCAAATTTCAGGAAAAATAACTTCATTATTGTATTACAGTAACTCCCTGTGAGACATTTACATCAAACTTAAAATATAATTTTTTTCATCTGAAGTTGAAATGTAACTGAACATTTTCTGTTTATTAGCTAAACAGAGCAACCAGGATGATTGACATTTTCTTACCTGGCTACATAGTAGTTGACCAATGGTATCTTCAATTTTAATCTGATATAATCTTCTGGAAAAAGCATGATGAAGGAGTTTTATAAAAATAATTTCACCAGGCGTGGTGGCTCATGCCTGTAATCCCAGCACTCGGGAGGCAGAGGCAGGAGGATTGCTGAGTTCGAGGCTTGCCTGGACTAAATAGTGAGCTCAGAGCCAGCCTGAACTACAAAGCAAGACCCTGTCTCAAAAAGGTAAAATAATAATAATAATACTTTCTGGGTTGCTAAGAGTACACACAGTGAACTATCTCAATGATTCAGTTCCACATGTTTGAGATTTTTGTTTTAAGCTACATTGTCTTGCCATAAAAAAGTGGGTGGTAACCAAGAGATTCCCAAAGATGCTCAAACATGAGAAAAGAGATCCTCAAGCAGAACATCTAAAATAGTCATCCAGGGAGCCTGAGGCAAAGATTTTAGAAGCTCTGGCATAAATGCCAAGGCCAGAGTGGTTCTCATCACATTTCAAGAAGCTGTGATGCTGAACATTTTCCAAATTGAACCAGTCTAGAGGCCAACTAAAATTTAAACTTTGTGCAATAGATCATGCAGTGACCTCAGATATCTTTGCTAATTTAGAAATATTAAATAAAGTTTAATCGTGTTCACAAAACTAGTGTAAATATCTGGGTCCTACAGATCATACCCTCAATACTGTAAGCTCCCAATTTATGAATGAGTTCCATCCCGGGAGAGTGCTTGTACAGCATATTGTTCCCAAGTGTTCTACAGCTTTAATACAAATGTATAAAGTAAATCGCAAAACAAGGACACGCTTGCACATGTATCACAAGGCCTTGACTATACTGTCCCTGTGCACTACTACACTGTATGGTGAACACACAGAAATTCAACTTTGACCATTCCGCCGGACATGCGAGCTACTTCAGTGATTTGTTTGCATCTACGAATGTTTATAATGCAGTATCCCTTCATATCTGTGAGGTTTCACATTTCAACTGTTCATAAATCCTGGACGTACTACTGCTAAATTAAAAATCCATCATAGCGTGTGCCATGTTTTATTCAGCACTCACCAGCTTCGTCCTCTCAAAGTGAAAGCCAGTGTCCCTCTGAAAACAGCAGAGGCCTTGCTCGACTGGCCTGTTTATTTCAACCCTTATTTATCCTCTTTATCACTGTCAAATGTTAGCACTAATTTTTAATAAAAAATGTGAGGTATAGATGTAAGCATTAAACCTGTCTCCTGAAATATGTACTCGTGTCTGATATATGCAGTGAAAAATTGATACCTCTACTTCTTATATTGTCATCAAATATTAGTATATCACTTCAGATTAGTGACTCAACAAGGAAAATTAATTCTAGCCATATGCATTTTAATGTTTACTATGATACTACAATATTTTATCATTTTCCAAGAGCTGAGTGTGTTCCTGGAACTGTACATAGTAACAAACCCTATATGTAGTATTTTGTATACATAAATACATATTTATGATAAATTTAATTTAAATATAAGGAACAGTAAGAAATTAACAACTACATAAAAAGAACTATCACTACAAACTGAATGCAAGTTATGTTAGTGCAGATTATCCCTCACACATAGTATTTTACTATACATTTATCTTTTGCTTTAAAAAAAACTGATGCAGACCAGAGATTTAGCTCAGTGGTTCCGGCGCCTGCCTCACAAGTGCAAGGTCCTGAGTTCGATCCCCGGTAACCACATACAATGCTGGGTGTGGAGACTCACGCCCACCAGCATTCAATACCACATACCACAGTACCAGGCGTGGTGGCTCACGCCTGTCATCTCAGCACTCGGGAGGCAGAGGCAGGAGGATTGCTGAGTTCAAGGCTTGCCTGGGCTACATAGTGAGCTCAGGGCCAGCCTGAACTACAAAGCGAGACCCTGTCTCAAAACAAACAAACAAAAAACTGATGCATAATTACTCTGACAATTTCTAATTGTTAAAATTACTTCTGTAGTGGCTTGCCACAACTTTTAAGTTCAGCAAATATTACCTTGTACATAGGCACTGCAATATTACAAATGTGGATCAAATAACTGAGAAAGAAACTAAATTATTAATGATTGAGTAATCTGTAGAGCCAGGATAAGGACAACTGAATGATTAATATTATAAGTGGAATCGACTCGAAGTATGCAAGATATTGTCACATTACTCAGAGTGTTGTAAGACAACATGAACTGCTTATTTCTAGAATTTTTCATTTAATATTTTGAACCATAGTTTATGACATATAACTAATACTACAGAAAGCAAAACCATGCAAAAAAAGTGATAACTGGGGCCGGAGGGTTAGCTCAGTGGTTCTGGCGCCTGCTTCGCAAGCGCAAGGTCCTGAGTTCGATCCCCGGTAACCACATATAATGTTGGGCGTGGAGATATGCCCACCAGCAATCAACACCGCATACCACAATGCTGGATGTGGTGGCTCACGTCTGTCATCCCAGCACTCGGGAGGCAGAGACAGGAGGATTGCTGAGTTCGCGGCGGCTTGCCTGGGCACCATAGTGAGCTCAGGGCCAGCCTGAACTACAAAGTGAGACCCTGTCTCAAAAAGCAAAAAAAAAAAAAAAAAAAGTGATAACTGAATGCTTTTTATTGCTGAGTAGCTTATTATTTATGTAGCCTATTCAAAAGTAAGGTAATTAATCCTATAAATATTGTACCTTTGATACAGAATCTTAGACAAAGTACCAATAGATTGATTTGATTTTCAAGTAAAAGTCAAACTATAGAATTTATCAACAACTACTTCCCTTAAAAGGAAAAAAAGTGCATAATTGAAGCAATGGGAATATTTTTAACATTTAACAATATTCATTATTCTAAAAGACACATTGCCAATTAATTCCTCTCAAAACGTTCTCTCTGTGCCGGGCGTGGTGGCTCACGCTTGTAATCCCAGCACTCGGGAGGCAGAGACAGAAGGATTGCTGAGTTCAAGGCTTGCCTGGGCTCCATAGTGAGCTCAGGGCCAGCCTGAACTGCAAAGCGAGACCCTGTCTCAAAAAAAAAAAAGTTACAAAACGTTCTCTCTACATCCTGTTCTTGTCATTTGCTGAAATAATTCTGGAAGTGCTCTTTTATAAGTGTCTTTAGGACTGTCAGCAAAAGTAAACTGATGGTGCCACCAAGTGCAGTGGCGGGAAAAGAGGTTTGCAAAAATAATGATTATAGCATGTTCTCAGCTGGTCTATTCACCATTTGGGCCACTAAGCATTTTATAGCTCTTCTCCAAAATCAAAATGATCAGGAAAGGTAAACACCTCTAATTTATTCAGGACATCGGGGAAGTCATAGCGATGCATCAAAAAACACAATAAAAGATTTTTTCAGAAGGTGACAAAAGTGTTGAGATTGGTGTCATCAACATACAGTATTTTAAGAAAATGCATTTACTGAGTATTTCAATCTCATAAGCAGTCTGTGGACACGCGCTTTAAATTGCAATTCAAATCCTCATACTTTTGAGTCAGCTCTATCTCAGGTCTATATTTAAGGTCTTAGATTCTGTTACTTGGATATCAAATAATATTGGTTTATTAGTTTCCCTTCTCCAGATTCTGTGTGTATGTATACATGTGTGTGTGTATATGTGTATATGTATGTATGTTTGGTGTGGGAAGGGTATAGAAAGAAGAAGGTGGGGCGAGACAGAGACAGAGACAGAGAGAGAGACAGAGAGAGAGAGAGACAGAGAGAGGGAGAGACAAAACAAGAACATAAACATTGTCCTCATCATCATGCATGATACATTTCCAAAGATGGCAGATCTCCCTGGCTTTCATCTGTAGTGTTTGAGGATGACTGTCATTTCCAGATTATCACAAGCTTATAAGCAACTATGAAAACACAATAAATGTCATGGAAATCACCCCTCACTCCCCTGACACCTTATTCCAAATAATATTTTAGCTGTGAGTATCAACATAGTCACAACTACAGCTCTGGGCCCAGTGTTTGAAGAGAGAATGTCTTTCCATTCTTATAGATGCCAGGTTTCTAAAACTTCCTTTTATCAGCATTCTATCATATACAGGGGTCATATTCTAGAATTTCTAATGTACCAGCAACAGTTTGGATAAAGTTAGAATTTATGGCAAGAATACACTTTTTAAGAGAAGTTTTAATATTACAGTGTTAAAAACAAAATGGCTTGGAGGCCAATCTTCACTTGATCTTAGCCAAAAGGCCGAGAAGCGATTGGAGGCCAATCTTAACTGATTGAAAGGAATACCATTTTTTTTTTTTGAGACAGGGTCTCGCTAGGAATACCATTTTGAAAGCTGTCTTCATAGCATCTATACAAGCAGTTACTATGTACAACAATGTATAATTTTACATATAAAATTAATGTTTGCACACATGCACACTTTAGCATAGTTCAATGAATGTAATATAACCCTTGTTTGAGTTTGTTCTGTCCCAACCTTCTTGCATTTAGAAAGATGCTAGCATCTTTGTGTAGTAACTGTAAAAGGTAGTGATCCCTAGTTACTTGTCCAAAGTGTTATAATGTGATGGATGATTCTTCAAAGTTTGGAGAGTTAGTAAATGCACAAGAAAGGGAAGCCAAAGGGAAGTGCTTCAGGAATTACCTGTGTTAGCTTTCTACACAAGAAAAAAAACCTGCATTTTATCAACCGCTGAACTTCTTCACTGCCACTGCTGTGTGCTTATTTTCCTTGTTTCTGGAGCAATTTTAGATAGAGTGAATGTTGTGGAGTACAAGGAGTCCAAGAGATGAATTTTGTTCTTGTGTAGTCCTCTGTAGCAGTGACAAAGGCCTGCTGGAACTATCATGAAATGGACTTTTGCTTCGGGATCAAGGCAGTGAGGCCAGCATCACAATTTCATCTCATTTGTGGACCCCAATACTGATGCCAAAAATATCACTTTTCTATTCACGGCCCTCCTTTTAGAGCCTGATATCGCCACAATGACAAACTAACATGAAAGATAAATATTCTTGTTCACAGGAACAACTGAAGCAATATAAAAAAAGCCACTGCTGCATTACAACTACATGGAGTTGGTAGGAACTAGAGTGCAACAACTATAAAACAGTACACATATAAAATATTAAACCTGTCTCTATAGGAGAAAAAATAATCTGAAAGAGATAAAGAAGTTAACTTCAAGTTGGGGGAGTGGGGAAGAATTGGACCCAAAAGGCACATAGGAGATGATAAACATCTAAGTAGGAACTCCTTGTGATCATATGGGCCCCATATGCTTAGGGAACTGGAACAGAAGACCCTGCATAAAGATGGAACCGCAAAAGGTTGTGTATCTAAAAACACGATAGTGACTGAGTCTGCAAATAGGCTGCAGGAGGGCGCCACCTGACTGGTCTGTAAGAGGAGAAACCTCTGGCCAGAAATCTGACACATAATAACTACACTGATGCTAAAGAAGGGTTTGGATTTTGAATACATGTGGGGAATAGAGCCCCTCACTCAGGTTCCCATGTTTTTGGCGCCCGGTTTTACTCCCAGCGCAGATGTGTCAGCTGAGTGCAGGTGTAACTTGGCTGCACCTGGCCTCAGCTATATTAAATGCCTCTAGCTTCCTGTTCTGGAACCTGTCCATTTGGGACACCTGTGAAAACCTACTTACACATTCTGATTCATTCATAAGCCTGAAAATTCAAGAGAATAGACAGCATAAGGGGAAAACACTGGCCAAGTGTGAGGAAAAAGCCAGTGAATAAATACTTTTTTTATGCTTCTTACAAGCAAATTTGCCAGATTTAGCAAATGAAAATACTAGACATCTTGTTAACATTGAAGTTCAGATGAAAATAAAACTTCACTACAAACATAGCCATGCAATATTTGGAACATGTATTAAACTTGTTTATCTGAAGGTCAAATTTAAATATGTATTCTGTATTGTATTTACCAGCCCTGCTAGAAAGAACACTTTTTTGGCACATTCTAACTGGCTTTCCGAGTTTGCATCACCAATAAATTTGAGTCTCAATGTCCATGAAAATGAGCAGCTTAATAACACATGTTTTAAGTAGTTTCTCATGGTTTTTTTGTTTGATGCTGGTCACATTCATACTTCTGTTCCTAAGGATCAACTCTCAAAATAAATTGACAACAAACAGAACTTATTCTCTTTCAGGAATATTATAAAATGTTCCATAGAAAATTTGTCTTCAGGTTGGAATTGTGGAAAAAAGCCACTCACTGCAAATCTGTAAGCAGTATTACTTTGGTAGTAGGAAGGGAATTAGAAATAATGCCTAGAATTCTTAAGTTTTTGAGTTATTACGAGTTTGCATATGATTGATTAGGAAGAGGTCATTTGTTCATGACTCCTTAAGGTTTGAAAAAAAACTATATATGCTGTAATAGATATTTGTACTGTATAGTTGTTTTTGTTGTTGCTGTTCATGGTTTCAGTTTATAACACTCTATAGAACAAATTCTCATCACATTGTTTATTAAACACTGTCATGTTTGCACTGGCCAGAATGTCATCTCTCTTGTATATCTTGTCTATAGATATGCATATCTTTATCTAGTATTTTTTTAACTTTTTCTCTCTGTTTTAAGCAACACCATGATCTTTTAAATATGATAGTCTATCATTTTTATATAATAAAGAAAATTAATACTTTGATATTTCAAAAATGGTGATATTTGATACTCCTGTAAAATCTCTGAATTTTGTCTATGATTACAAAGAATGAATAAATCATTTTTGGAAGCATTTCATTTTCATGATATTTTTAATCCATAAGTATGTTTAATTTTTCTAATTTATTAAGTCTTTCAAAATAATTTTCAATAATGTTTAAAAACAATTTTTCATAGGATTCCTATATAGATTATGGGATTTTATTCCAGGAAATTTCTATTTTTATAATATTGAAAATAATTTTTATAAAAGTTGTATTTGTTATAGTGCTAGAAAATAGTTTACATATTATTTTTATGATTTATATTTGATAATTTTTCTTATACTAATTTATCTCCATATCCTTGTACTTTCTGTGCATATGATCAAACCATCTGCAAATAGTGACAGTTTTACTTATTCCCCACAATGTTCTATATTTTTTCTCTTTTT
Source organism: Thryonomys swinderianus (assembly GCA_004025085.1). Lineage (NCBI taxonomy): Eukaryota > Metazoa > Chordata > Mammalia > Rodentia > Thryonomyidae > Thryonomys > Thryonomys swinderianus. The sequence goes on from PVIC010036415.1 coordinate 10,891, forward strand.
TTTGAGACAGGGTCCTGCTTTGTAGTTCAGGCTAGCTCTGAGCTTACTATGTAGGCCAGGCAAGCCTCGAACTCAGCAATCCTCCTGTCTCTGCCTCCTGAGTGCTGGAATTACAGGCGTGAGCCACCACGTCCAGCAATGTTCTATATTTTAATCTATTTTTATTGGTTTATCTTAGTGTTAAGATATCCAGTCATTTACTGTATAGAATTCTTTGGTATAAGTATCTTTGTCATCACCAAGTAATATTTGTTATGATTATTGCTCAACAGATGATATTTTCTTCTAAATTTTTGATGACTTAAAATGTTAATATTATAAATATGTTAAGTTTAACTTTTTGGTTGTTGATATGAACATTAGATTATTTGCCTCTACTACTTTACTGAAAAACAGGAATTGTTCAAATTGAAATAATATTGCAGTCAATTTTACTGAACTATGTAATGCCTTAGAGTCTTCTACTAGTGGATTTAAGTCTGCTGTGCTAGAAATATAATGACTCATCAACAGTATATATTTAACACAGGCTGATGAGCACCTAGTACGTTTGTAGTCTCTAGACGATGCTTTCTCCCAATATCATCATATGAAGAATGTGAGAACAAGCTCACAGAGAATGCTTGACAAGGCAACAGATCACAATAACAAGGGATCTGGCTTCAAGGTATAAAAACCAACCCAAAACTGAAACTTACAACAATCATATCGGGAAATATTTCAACATGTGAATTTTGGAAGGACGCATATTTGTAGGACATATTATCAAATTCTCCAAATTGAACTAAAGATAAAAGACAGTTCTCATTTACATCACATTATTTATTACTTTGTCATTTTTTTTACTGGTGAGAATGTCACCTCTATTGTACAGTTTGTCTATAGATATGTGTATCTTTATCTAGTATTTTTTAGAATAGGAGAAATATGAGAATAAAAATGACCTAAAACAGCTAGTTTTTTTGGCTGTGAATAAAAATTATTTGAAAAGTCATTCACGACCATACGTGAGTCATACTATACAGATAAAATGAGAAAGACAGAATTAACTTTCTACTAATAATCCTCAATGTGCATATCTCCCTCCTTCCAATTTCCCAAGATGCTACCCCTCGTGACTGCTCCTATTCTTAAGATGTGCTCTGAGGGAAAGTATAAACTGAGAGTCATCTTACTTTGAACCATTTTATAAAAATCCATTTAATCATATCTTTTTCATGGGAGGGTCTTTGGAACTCTATATTTTTTCAGCATTGTCTACAAACTACAACAGTTCGAATTCATTTCTAAATAAAAGACTTTTTCTCTCAAAACATAAATAAATTGAACTATGTTATGTGTACTCCCTTCTTACATAGCTGTTACTGATATACTGCAGAGTAAATTTATCTGTGTGAGATACAGTGTTACTTTCTCATTACTATATTTCCAATATTTTGCCACATTACTTATTGCTGTGTGATACTCTACAGTGTGCTGTAACATGTAATGTTTTAATAGAATATAATTAACCAAAAGAAGACACATGTGGTTAGCCATGAAGTTTGGCATTTTTCTCTTGAGCCTCTTCCTGTTTCTTTGTCTCACAAGCATATACTTTCTCGTCCAACATATTACCTTGTTTTAGTAGAGTTTGGTGCAAATACGTATATAAATATGTATGGTATCTTCTTTTATGAATCCCTTGTTTCCCCTCTTCAACAATAGCATGAAATTCATGCATACTGCTGCAAGTATAAGCACTTATTCTCTTTTTAATCAATAAAATGTATTTGTTAAAGGTTATAAATAAAATTGAGCAGATTATACAGGGAATTCCCACACACCCCTTATTCTTTTATATGTAGAGACCATCATTGAACATATCTCACATCACTACCATCTGTTTATCACAATTATTGACCATGCATTGACATATAATTATTATTAGAATTTGATTTTATCTAATGCTACAGAATTGTTGCATTACCTTAAAAATCCTTCACATAGTGAGCTCAGGGCCAGCCTGAACTACAAAGCGAGACCTTGTCTCCAAAAAGAAAAAAAAAAATTCCTTCATGCTCAGCCAACTCATCTATTCTATTCCTCTTTTTTTTTTTTTTTTTTTTTTTTTTGAGACAGGGTCTCGCTATGTAGTTCATGCTGGTGCTGAGTTCACTCTGTAGCCCAGGCAAGCCTCGAACTCACAGCAATCCCCCTGGCTCTGCCCCCTGAATTCTGGGATTACTAGTGTGACACCACACCCGGCTGAAGTGGATTATTTATATACTGGGAGATAGGATTTAATATCACCTTTCCGTACGTGGAAATCCAGACTTCCTAAAACAATTTTCAACATATACTTTCACCTCCTCATTGTGTGCTCTTGCTATCTTTGTCAAAAACCAACTGATTGTAAATGTATAGACATATTTACACTTTCAATTCTGTTTTTTTTTCAGACTTCGTGTCTCTTTTTGGCTCAGACTGTGCCATTTTATTTACTAAATGTTTGCATTTTTTTTAACTGGAGGGGGGAAAAGTATCTTTTTGTTCTTTCACACAGGATTGCTTTGACTCCGTGAATCTCTGCAGTTCTATATTAAAATATTAATAAAAATATTTGAGAAAATATTGAAACTTTGAAAGCAATTATATTTAATCTACAGTTTGCTTTGTGTACTATGTCTTTACAAAGGCATTTTAAAACTCATTAATATAGTATATATTTCTATCTATATTTGACTTAATTTCTTTTATCAAAGTTTTATTGTTTTCAGTGCACAAATCTTTCACCTATTTTGGTTAAATTTATTGATAAGTGATTTGTTTCTAGTTTGGTAAACAGTACTATTTCCTATGTTTGGTTTTTGACTTCTTATTCAGATAGTTTATTACTAAAGTTAAAAATATAACTGATTATTTTATATTAGCTTTGTGTTCCACACAAATTATTGAATTTGAATTATTTTTAGTGAATTATATCAATTTTAAATGATGTTTTTTACTTATTGCTGATTTTGAGTTCTTCACATATCTTAGAAAACAATTTTTATTATATATTCCTTCAGTAAATATTTTCTGCTATTGTCCTGTTTTCTCATTTTATTAGCATTATTATCTTTTCTTTTGGAAAAATATCGTCTTTTCTTTCTGCAATATTCTTCAATACAATGAAGTCCAATTTATTTATTTCATTTTATATGACTTTTGTAATATATTCTAAAAGTCACAGGAAATGTCAATATTATATGAGCTTTCTGTAATGTTATCATTTAGCAGTTTTAGTTTCACATCATGCATTTCTATCCACTTTCATTATGAGATAACTTTTCTGAAAGTTCATCTTTTCTTACATGTGTTACAGTTGTTTGAGCATCACACTTATTTAAAAGACTATTGTTTCTCCATTGTCTTATCACTGCTCCTTCAAGATATCACATTACTATGTTTATCTGATTCTTTGTCTGCATTTTCTGTTATAGTCCAGTGATATATGTTTTGTTCATTCACAAAACAGCATCTTTTATGCTACTACTTTATGGTATGTCTTAAGCTCAGTAATGTCAATCCTACAACTTTATGTATGTAGTTAGCTTCTCTGTTTTTTTTTTTTGTAAAGACCATGGCATAGAATGAAGTCTTTTATTTTTATACTAATAGATCTTCTACTAATTAATAGTTTGAAGATTTTTTTCTATGTCAAAGGATATATGATACTTTACTTACTTTTTCCCTGGTCAAATGATTTTCCTATGTGTGGATAGACATTATTTTGTTATTTATCAATTAATTGATGGGCATGCAGGTGTTTTTTTTAATTTTGGTCATTACAGATAATTTTGTTATATTCATTCATGTATAACTGTGGAGACATGTTTCCAATGCTCCTGAATAAGTGCTCATAAGTACAACTCTATTACATAACTATATTTTTAACATTTTGAAGAAGTACAAAGCTATTTTGCAAAGAGAATTCACTATTTTACAACTTTGTACACAATGTTTATAAGTTCTAATTTTCCTATCTTTACTGACCCTTGTTATTTTCCATTTTTATGTTAATGACAATGCAAATTTCTGAGTATTGGAAAGTGTGTTACTTTAACCTCATGTCTTCATAATACAATGATGTAATTTTAATTTCACTATGCTGTGGGTCTTCTATTAGAATCACCTATTTGAAAAGTTATAGGGACATTAAACCACCTTTATCGCAGCTAGATCTTGTAGAAAACATCATCAACTGACGCTATCAGGAAAAAAGTTGCTAAACTATTCAAGTCTGTATCTATTTATTTAAGATCACACTTTTACATTTTTGATAAATTATCTTTTATCTTTTTATATTTCTTTACTATTCTTAAATAATTTAGAAATATTTCATTATTTTGATTTATTTCCTTTTATGTCATAATGAGTTTTATTGGTACATTTTATTTACACATTATGATCAAACATAATACTGAAAATTTTTACCAGCATATGACACTATTTGATCCTCATTTTTTCCCATTCATCCACCCACCATACAACTTCCCTACCCCTGTATACATAATCATTCTTTCCTTTTTTATTACCTTCATATTTTTCTTCCCCTTGTTACATACCCCTGCACCCCAATTCCCTTTGAATATTTTCTATTTTACAATATCCACCATATATTCTAGAACTGCTAAACAAAATTAAGATTGCTTACTAAAATTAAGATTGCTAACCTTTCTTTTTGAGATTAGTGTTACAGGTATAAGCTTGAAGAGCTTCACAACCGTTCTGCATGATAAGTGGTAATCTTTATTGCCTCTGACAGCTCAGTATTCCAACACACACAAAAAAAGACACAAATATCAGCTAATTTGACATGATAAGAATATTTTCAATAGACTCTAGATTTATGTAGTAAGTATGTATATTTTATAGTCCACTGGAAATAACATAAAATCATATATACTATATTGCAGAAACTTGACCATTGGAAAATGAAAATTGGAAAAGGGGAACAGAATGAGAAAATTTTGTTCGGTATGAACACAGTAACCACATCCTTCAACTTATTAGAACTTGAGTCCTTGCACTACTTTCCTGAACTGAGCAACTCTGATAAACTTTAGACAGACTTTATGATGCTATGAGGGTTCTAGAAACCTGGAAAGAATCCTAAAATCAAACTAATGCCACAAAGAACACTATTGATTTGTAGAAAGAACTGAGGATTTAATGAGATCTCTTACTGCCAAGGATAAATCATATCCAGAGAAATCAGATCTATCTAGCTGCATATGCCCTGATGTACAATATGCAATCGTATACTTACAATTTATTTAAATTGTTAGGAAGCAATATTCTCCTTTGTTGTGCTTTACCAAGTGAGACTGCTGGGAGAAATAATACCTCTTTTGCATATCAGAACACTGGTTTTCAGGAAGGTTATCTCAAGGTCTCATAATATAAGAAGAGATGGAGAGTATTAGTAAGTAAAATGGTGATTATTATTTTTTTCCAATTGAACTCTTTATTGGTACATTTTACATACAGCTCACAATCACACTCAACATTGGTGAATTTGCCCCAGTATATTACATGAGTTAATTCTCAATTTTACCCATATCTCAATCCACCCCACAACTCCCCACCCACTATATACATGTGCTTTCTTTTATTTTTTTTCAAATCTTATTTATTGTTTCCCCTCATTACTTTCCCTTAGCACATTTCCTTTGAGCATTTCCTATTTCACAAAAAAAAAAAGTATCATACATTCTGGAACTCATTTACATCTACAGATTCTCATACCAAAGTTGCATTCATTTATGTGCAAATGGACACAACTGGAGGACACACTAACAAGTAAAATAAATAAATCACAGATGTGTAAAAACCGTATCTTTTCTTTGTATGGTGGTTATCCTTAAACACTCCACTCTGACACATGCAACAGCCTACCACTGCCTCTAAACCTGCAAAGTGTGCAGTTTCTCTACATTCTGAGTGAAAACTGAGGGAGCGGAAGGACGATAACCTATGCCTACCATAGATCATTAGGAAGGATACAAGAAGATGACGTATGTCAGTGGGGCTCTGTGGTTTTATAGTTAAGGCTTGATTTTTTTTTTGGCCATGGATTATATCTGCATTAAAGCATCTTTTCAGTAACTATAGGGTAAAAGAATATCCTATTTATCTAATACTAATAAGAGCAAACTGCAGTTTGAGATTTATGAAAAAAAATGAAGCTCTGTTTACTGAAACTAATCCTGCTTTTGGAGTCTAAAAGATGGAATTGAAACCTATAAACCTCTGGGACCCACGGTTGAATACAATGTGATGGACGGGGCTGCTATTAATGATTGAACATCACTCATAGAATGTGGCAGTATTTTTCCAGTAAATAATTTTGATGTAAGTTTTTGTGTTTAGACAAGATGTGGGCAGACTGTGACATTGTGAAATACATCTTTCATTTCTTGGTTTTCAGCATCAACCTCCTAAAGCGTTTGCGGTTTCTGATATGATAAATGTCTTTGTAGATGACACTAACTCATGGGCTATTGACTTGCCACCTCGTGTGAAGTTTCATCAAGGACCTAACGGAAACCTTCAAGGAAACACTAGAAGGTTGGAACTTTCACCACCCAGAGCCACCATATGGTACGCAGTGAAAAGTGGCTAAAAGCTTACATTGTTCCCCAGTGTACAGTGATTCAATCCATTGCAATTTTGTAATGAAGTTTTCCTAAAAATCCAAAACAAAATGACCTTGAGAGTTTACAGAAAAATACTTTGTTTCTCTTTTTTCTTCCAATACTTTTTCTTTCTCTTATTTCCTTTTCTCCTCCTCCCCTCCTTCTTTTCCCTTCTCCCTTGAAAATTTTCTTGCTATTGCACGATATTTGTTCCACATAAAGTCTTTGTAAATGGGGTGGAGTGGTTAGGTTGAAGGGAAGGGGAATAGAGAAACAAATAAGCAAGATAAGCCATATACAGGTATAAGTATGAATGTCAGTATGAATGTCATCATACTGTATACCTAAAATGTACCAATAAATCTAAAATAATAAAAATAGCTGTAATGAAAGAATTTACAGATAATGTAATAGGTGGAAGTCTGAAAGACAGTGACCTCAGAAAGAGCAGGAAGACCCGCAGCCCCACCCTCCCATCTCACACTATCTTTCCCTTCACCCTTATCGTTTGCAATATCCTTTATGTTAAACCAACAGAAAATAAAACGATGAAGTATCTTCTCAACAATCAAATATTTTATGGACTTATGGCTCATATTTGATGAATATGATGTAATTAACACAAGATTCTTTTTAGAATCAATTTTTATTAGTACATTCTATGAATACATTAAGATAACAATAAACATTGAGGGTTTGTATCAATATATGACACAACTTGATTCTCATTGTTCTTTTGCCCTGCCCTCCCTACACCTTTCTGTCCCTTATGTGCATAAGCTTTGGTTGCTTTTTTTTTTTTTTTTTTTTTTTTTTTAAGACAGGGTCTCGCTTTGTAGTTCAGGCTGGCCCTGAGCTCACTATGTAGCCCAGGCAAGCCTCGAACTCAGCAATCCTCCTGCCTCTGCCTCCCGAGTGCTGGGATTACAGGCGTGAGCCACCATGCCCGGCACCTTTGGTTCCTTTTTTAATCCTCAATTTTTTCT
>PVIC010036416.1:0-18597 GCA_004025085.1 Thryonomys swinderianus
CTGGCCCTGAGCTCACTATGGTGCCCAGGCAAGCCTCGAACTCAGCAATCCTCCTGTCTCTGCCTCCTGAGTGCTGGGATTACAGGCGTGAGCCACCACGCCTGGCACAGTGGTATGTGGTATTGATGGCTGGTGGGCGTGAGTCTCCACGCCCAGCATTGTATGTGGTTACAGGGGATCGAACTCAGGACCTTATGCTTGCGAGGCAGGCGCCGGAACAACTGAGCTAACCCTCTGGCCCCTGACAAATTTTTTTTTTTTTTTTTTACTTTTTTTTACTTTTTTTTTTTGGAGACAGGGTCTCGCTTTGTAGTTCAGGCTGGCCCTGAGCTCACTATGGTGCCCAGGCACCTGACAAAATTTTTTAATGTGAATATGAAAGAAAGAGAAAAATTAAGGATGCACCATGAAATTTAACAGAAATTATGGGAGGATGTGGGGATGAATTAGGGAAGGAAAAGTGTGTGGGTGGAGGCACAAGGAATTCTGGTAAGGTGTGTTCACTAGATAACACACCTAAGCAGGTACATATTGACTGGAAATTAAATTGAGCTAAATTCAAACTGCAGTGAGAATGGGTTTAAATTTTGCAATTTTTAGCCTACTGGATCACTGTGTTCCAAAACAAGCAGAAATAATTCTTATGAGTTTTTGTTGGTTCTATTTAAGTTATTCTAGATCATATGTCACAAACCATTGGGTAGCAAATTGAACCCCAAACCCTATAAATCTTGTTAGTTTGTAGACTCATCTTCACTTTGTGCTTAATTTCTGTTGAGAGTTAGGACTCAGGGAAAGCCCAAATCTGAAAGCTGAGCACCGTGGCTGTCAATGCTTAAGCCCCCGTGAGAACAGGATTTTCAATTCCTTCATCCCTTTTCTTCTGTCCTTGGGACAAGGATGCATTTTCCCCAGGAGTGATTAAGAACGAGTGTGCATTGGTGTAGTAGCATGGTCCTTTTGTACTTCTTCAGGAGTGGGACAGACAGAAATTCCTGCCTTTCTGTAAATTTGATCTGGTTTTACAGTATGAGAAACGACTAACGCATTCCTGAGACGGCCCACTCCATTCCTCAGTCTCCCAATTGGACCTTCCAGCTCTGAATCCCATGGTCACGAGTAGGTCATGACTACGCAGATACTGAACACAGCAGGCCGGACCATCTGGAGACTAGCTCCAGGCTTCTTTTTCTAGTATCTGAGTATGATCGTGGTGACATTTGTCCACAGGCTCAAATTGTGAGTGATTTAGTTCAGCGATTTGCAGTGGTTGTCTGAAGGAGAGAAACAGCTCAGTAAGAGGAACTTGGGCATTTTTAGTCATCACAGCTCTATAATTTTGTATTTCATATAATGGGGATGCAAATGAGCTGACATGTGGAACTACTAGGGGAAACCCTTTTGAAAATGCTATTAAAGAATAAAAGTTAAGTCTGTAAAAACTAGGTTGATGCTAAATTTGTACCTTGCCCCTGATTTGGGTTTATCTCGGATCCATTTTACAGGATGTAAGAACTGGCTATACAGCAGAGGGGAAGAATGGTGTATGCCTCCTTTAGCAACATACCATTCACCACCAAGAAGGGGTGGCTTCCCGAAAGTAAGAAAAGTATCACATCTTCTTCAGGCTCTATGCGTCAGCCTGGCTCTTCTTAGTTTCTTTGGTTGTGGTTTAGGCTGGCATCCTCATCAAGCTTGTTTGTTCTTGAGAGAAAAAAATATTTAGCGACTGTTGCTTTGTAGTTTACAAGTGTTCTGACCATCCTTGTTAACCCATGTGCATGCAGTCAGAATGGATAGAGCAGCTGATTTTGTTTTCTCTCTTTAAGCCCATAATAAATTTTCAGGATCATAGTTCAGAACTGATCAAAATAAAAATCTTCCCTCTGGCTATCTTTCTTAGGTGAATGCGACGTGAATCAGCTTGTGGGTTTACCAGAAGGTTTTGTTATTTTCCGTGGAACACTAGAGTCTTTTTAGCTAGCAGCTTCTTTCTGCTTCTTTCTCCATCAGCACAGCCATTGTGTAACTGGGTTTTAAAAACATGGAAAGGTTTCTGAGGTGCACAAACATGATATGTGTGTGTGTGTGTGTGTGTGTGTGTGTGTGCGCGCACGCAGTGGGGGACTTGTACTGCATCCAGAAATCCAGAAAGGCTTTTGGGAGCCTGGGAGACAAATTCTGGCGTCAACAAGGCACTGAGCTCCAAGTTCAAGGTAAAGGTCTCCACACAATAGAGCTGTCCAGAAAGACTGCGAGGCTCTGATACCTGGACCTGCTACAGATACCATTTTCAGCTTCTGGGCAAAGTCCTATCAGTTATATCTATAAGCTTTATTTACCAAGCTCACAATTAATGAGGTTCTCCAGGAAACTCTTTTTTTTTTTTTCAGTTTAGTTTCACTGGGCTGTGCATTTTAAGATCATTATGCATTATCCAAGTTGCTAATGAACTGAACTTAAGTAACCTTGACGGAACAATATAAATGCAGCAGGACCCAATACTAATTGCTTAAACCTCAGGGAAAAAAAGCTTCAAATAAATTTTCTTCTAGTGTCTTCCCTTCAAAATGGCTGCTTGATGACACTTTATACTTTTTTTTTTCTTTTGCGGTACCGGGGATCGAACTCTGGCCCTTATATGTCCAAGTTTGGTGTGGTACCATTTGAGCTAAATCCCCAGCCCCAACACTTTCTACTTTTTTTCAGGAACCCCTTTCCCTCAGTCTACATGATTACTACAAGGGTTGGCAACGTCCTTACATGACCCCCTATTACTGTCAGAGAGAGTAAGGTACCATTGAGGTGGCGCACTCACCAGTCAGTTTACTGAATAGGGAAAAGACACCAGATCCACATCTGTTCACTAGGCTAAAGATGGTCAGAGATGAGGGGAGCTCTGTAATACTGGGAAACCATTTGTACGATGGATCAGACTGGGGATCCATTTGTGATAATGCTTCATATCATTGAAGAAGACATTTAGTAGCAAGAGCAAAAACAAACTGTCAGACAATGAGAAGTGCTCTGGTTTTCTGGTATAGTCTCATACCTTCCTGCTCTGAGGAAAACTCTCTTCTCTCTCTGAGATGTTCTTCAACCCTGACCCCACCTCCAACTGATGAAATACCTCTGAAAGATTTTGCTCAGGTAGACTTGCTACTGTGAGGAATTCTTTCAGTTCCTTAGCAACCAACGTGCTACAAGGAAGATCTTTCTCATCTCTGTGCTCTATCTCCTTAATCGGTAGGAAGCTCCAGGAGAGTAGAAACTACAACTTCATTGCTTTGGTAATTCTCATGTCCCCCAAGCTCAGAACCTGGGATATTATGAGTTTCTTGAATAGAAATGTGCTCAGACTCTTGACAAGTTGTCACCCCCGCAGATCGCTGGTTCAAGTAGTTGTGGGATAAGACTTCTCAGTCAGCATTACTTTGCAATGTCTCTTAGCAGCTCCTCTCCCTTCATGAGATCAAGGTCTCATTTTTCCAGACAATAGCACTGTCAGTACTGCTAAAACTTGGGTGAGTTTTTGGAGGCAGGATCTATTCCCTTACCTTCACTGAATTATCTGTAAATTAATGCTTTTGGCAAAACTTCACAAAATCTGAGCCCCAAATTGATCTGAAGAAATATACTATGAATAGAATTTATGTGTTGAATTAGCAAGGTATGGGAATCCATGATTTCTTAAGCAGTTTACTATATTCGGTCACTTGTGAAGATAATACCAGTATTCACTTATTTGGAGAGCATAATCTGGAGATGGGAGCAATGGATGCATCTCAAAGAAGTGTGGAAAACCCTGCTTGGCCCAAAATTTATGAGTGGGAATTGTAAAGTCTAGGCTGGTGTGCAAGAGGGATTTCTACTCTACTTGTTTCACTGTCTGTTGACTGCTCCTCAGAAAGGACCACTTATGAGAAGAGGCCTTATCTATTACTCTTGGTATTGCAAAGAAGTGGCAGCAAAGGGTATTTGGTATCCTTAGGCTTGACTCAAGCATATAGCAAAATCCAGCATGCCATTTTTATCCATTAATTCACTCATTCAATAACTATTTGGTGAGTCCCCACTATGTCTATGCAAGAGGGAGGAAAAACTGATATGACCTGGTGAAGTCCTCCATAGTTTACCTCCATAGAGAAGAGGCAATAAATTGGTATGAAGTTCCTACCAATCTCACTACAGGAGAGAGATTATCAGGATTATTGGGGCTCATAAGAAGAATGCACTGACCCAAGGCAGATTAAAGGAAGCTTCTCTGGGGGCAATGAAAGAGGGAAGAAGAGGACTTCAGGCTGACAGAGCAGTATGTGTAAGTTCAGTGCAAATGGTATAGTGAGCTCCAGGGGTCAAAAGAAGGCTGGCATCCCTGGAGTGCTGGAAAGTAGCAGGAGAATCGCTGTAGTAGACAAGGTACACAGCCCCTGGGGCTCCAGTGAAAAATAATGCCTAATTGGACAAGAGTGATACTGGAGGAGAAATATCCAAGGGAGGGATTGATTAGAGAAATAGTTGACAAGCTGTAGAGAACTTCTTACATGGTATGATCAGTTTCTGATATTTGAGGTAGAGAATCATCACACAAACACTATGTTGCACAAGGAACGCTCTAATCTGTCATTCTGGGTATTAGAAGTTGTCAGAATATCCAAACTGTATATTCATACTGATAGTATATCAGTGCTGAGAACACATGTTAATGCTGGGAAAACATACGTGTTTTATTAATGTAAAAAAGAAGAAAAAAGAAAGGAAAAATAATTGTCTCTTGTAAGCTGTTGTACTAGAAAAAGTGATCTGAAATTCTGAGGCACAATGACAACGCCACCTCATGTGCTTGTGGTTATTACTAAAATAAGTAGAAAAAGGCTTATAAAATGGAGATGTAATGCAAACATTTCAATAAATATTCTGCATAAATTTAATGTGACTCTTGTTATTTTTTATGTGAGATTCTTCATTGCTAAGATATTTTATAAGGAAAAAGACCATTGCTACTCCTGAAAGCAAACTAATTCCAATCGAAGTGAATGATTGTTGTCTAGGAGAAATGAGTTATTTAGAGCAGTCCGTTTCTAGTGAAAACATTCCAAACCCAACAAGCAATTTTATTCCTGTGTTTAACCTTGGGACTCTATTCCTACACCACAGAGACACAGGGTCTTCTATGTGTCTCTGGGCAGAGACTTAATTAACCATGAAGGTGCTTGATGGTGAGGAATCCTGCTTATTCATGGTGTTTTAACATCTATGAAAAGGAAATACCATGGCTTTTAGGTCTGCTCACACAACCATACGTTTCTATTGAGAAACGTAATTGGGAGGGGACATATTCCTTAAGTAAATAAGCGGACTAAAAATATATGCTGCTACAGAAGAGAAACAAGAAAGGCCAACACTGTTCTTCAACTGATCAAAATCACACTTGAATTAGAGCACTTTACGCGTGTTTATGAATATATAATGCTAAATAAGAGAATATTTTTATGTCATGAAGCAAATCCATATGTATGTTTTTAATGTGGAGTAAATGAGAATACATATGCTATATTACCCTGATGAGGATCTTTTAATCAGGTAACATCCTTCAAAATGTGGAATCACAGGCTCAAATTAGATCTCTAGAAATGTAATTTCAAATTATTCAATACAAATTTATCCCCAATGCAAAGTTATTTTCAACAATAACAGATTAACTAGAAGATTGGAAAAGAAAGACAGAAAAGCCACATGTGCTTCAACCAACTGTAAAATGTGAAAAAAAAAAAGACCATAAATGTAGAGACTAAATTTCCAGGGCTTTCAATTTTTAAAACCAGCTTAAAGAAGGCACAATGCTATTTTTCAGATGGTGCCATGTGCTACCTGGTGGCAATTTTCCCCAGCTCTCGGTCTCTTTTCAGCTGCATGAACCAATAACTTTTGTCTGAAGCCATCAGATGGTCTAGACAGACAAATCTCTTAAGATGTGTTCTCTTTTGATGCGTTTATCAGATTTCTACCTCCATTTTTCCTTTATAGCTTTCTATATCTTCCTGTCTCTCCTGCTTGCATGTGCAGTGTCATGACACTCACTGACAAAGGTCATGTGTTGGCCTAAAGCCTCACACAGCCCCCAAAACAGTGAGGGAGAAGAGCAGTGTACAGTATTCCACACATTCCAGATTATCCTGTGGAAACAAATCTTTCTTCACCTACTTCCATAAAAATAATAGTCTCTACCTAACTCTCCACATATACTGTGGATATTCAGGCTGTAATCTTTTTCATTGCTAGATGTGTAACCTGAGGTAAATAATCAGAACTTTTCATGTTCATTGCCCCCCCCCTGCAAGGGTTGTGAGGTTATTTTAAGGATTGCACAAAACAAGGGCCTCAACAGTTCTCCATTTAATGCCTAGTATGTTATACTCAGTCAATAAATGTTTACTATTCCCATCAAAGGTTCATGATACAATCATTTGATTCCCAACAGGGAGATGCTGGGAACACGGCTCGTGGAATTCTGATCTGTAAGCACTGTATATAGCTTTATTTCCTCTGGCAAGTTTCATTTTGTATGAGAACAAAAAAGAATTCCGTCCATAGTGGAGACTACTTTTTTTTTAAAAAAGAGTACATAGTTTTGGTCGAGTTGTGTTCAAGCATGAGGTTTTTTGTTTTTTTACTGTAGAGCTGGAGTACTGTGTTCTTGTAGGTCTGTCTTGCTGGATGCATGAATTATTTAAAAATCAAATGCAGAAATCAAAGTGGGACCATTCAAGATCCATCAAGAGTCAGACTAGAGGCACACAGGCAGTACAAATTGTGTGGAGGTATAAATTACACTTTATGGTAAGTTGAGCAAAGAAGGAGGATGACAAACATATAATTAAAGTCAGTGGAAAATGGCCAGTTGAAAATAACAAGTTTATTTCAGTAGATACAGGACTTACCTTTAAATATGTGTGTGTGTGTGTGTACACACACACACACACATACTACAAATAAGCTTGCAACTCTTCTCAAAAAGTATTTGAGCAGGAAATAAAACCTTTTCCCAGTGGATGAAATAACAGTCATTTCTGCCAATCTAAGCAAGGCAGATTTAAATTTTATACGTGTCCAACTGCTTGTTCCCCCTTAACTAATAACCTGCATGCTGGAAACATTTCAAATAAAAGGGAGTTCACAGCCCTACAGCCCAGCTCCAAATATATCTACCGTGCATGTAAACAAGTAAACCATTATGTTTCTTATTGAGATAAAGAATACAATGATAAGTGGGGACTTTCACAAACAAAGAGCTTCCTATTGCGAGTGTGGATAATCTTCCAGAAAACCCTGTGTTTTGGCAAATCGCACCAGATTAATCTATTAGGCATCTCCTTTCATTATCAAATTTCCGCTGCCTATCACAGTGGCTGCCTTATCAAGCACCTCTTTTTCAATAGCAGCCCCATTCCTAAGATTTCAGAAGCTGGCCTTCCCTGCTCAGAAAACAGGTGTCCCTACTGTTTGCAGGCAGCAAAGGTCTCTGCACAGAAGCCTGGGAAAGGGCAGGGCTATCAGCCTCGGTTCTACCTGAAGGAACAGGTAACAGAAAACTGTTGATTCAATGAATAGAACTTAATTGGCACACATTAACCAGGAGTGACTGTTTTTGAGAATTAAAATGCTTTAAAAATTTCCGACTAAAAGAAAACCTTTAAAAAAATAGAAGATTGTTTTGTAATAATCCAAGAGACAGTTCTAAACAAGGAAACTATTCTTTATGAAATTCCTTTATAAACATAATATTTGCCCAAATTCATTCTTAACAATGGCAGTGCACAACAATTTCACAAAGTTGCCTATGGGGGCTTACACTGTTGAGTAAATTGTCTATAAATGAGAAGAAATACATGTGATGACTCTAAACGAGGCTAACATTCCAGGTTAATTAGTATAGTGTATCAGGTTTTCTGCTTCTCCCTGTCCCCTTGCCAGGATGTCTTCTCTTTCTTACTTAATAAAATTGGGCATATGGTTTCTGACCGGACCTTTTGTATACCGGGCCAGGATTGCTCACCAACACTGAGCAGCAAAACCCACTAGGAACAAACATCTCAGCTTTAATGATGATGTGCTAGAATATGCACACATCAGTTGTTTATATTAGACATAGTATTTGCAGCATAGATATGTCATGTTTACACTGAAATTTTTTCGTAAGTGGTCAGACAGAAGATGATTACTTTGTTTTTCTTAGTCAATGCCAAGATTAATTTCTTTTTTGTCAACTCAGTACTTGGCAAATTCTTCTCTTGCTAGTATATCTGTGCCTATCTGCGTTGCCAAGCGAGGAAAAAGACTCCTTTCTATCCCTTGAACTTAGCCCTTAAAAACTTGGCTAATGTGCGCTTTACTATAATAAAATGAATACGTTCAGGAAGTTCACCCCACAGACAACCAGAAGATCTAGTCTGCCTGCAACTTCCCTGCCTGACAGGAGAACGTTCAAAGTTGGGTGGTGGGTCTGCAGGGTGGGTAGGAAGCAATTGATAAGCACCAGCTCTATGGCACCAGCTTTCTTTCACCTACAGATGATTAAATGGTCTACGGGGCAATTATAAACTGGAGGAAGGAACAGCCAACTCTCTCCAGGTTTCCTCAATCAGCGTGATTGAATTTCTCAAAAGCAGGCAGTAGTAGCAGAAGCTGTTTCAATGACTTTTCCTGGAAACTGTTCGGCAGTTCAGAATCAGGCCTTTCATTTAACTACTTGCAGTTTCATTTTATTATGTGCAAATTGGGGCTTAATAGATTTACAGTACCTATAAACCCTCAAGTGTTAGGGTAGCCCAAGTGGCTAGTATATATTAAAATGACTGGTATAAACCCAAGAAAGTGATAGTTGAAAATTCTAACCAGAGGAAGAATAAACTCTTAATAAATGGCATACTGACATCTGACATTATTTCCATTCAGGAAGCAATATTTTTATTATTCCTTACAAATGATAGAAAAACATGATTCATTTTGGGTGAGGAAAAATGGAAGAAGCTCTTGGGAGCTTCTTCTTCTGAAATAACTATCATGTCAATCAAAATGTGTAGATAGTGTCCTCAAGGGTTTTGCCTCCAAAATGTACATAATGGACAAATGTGTATAAATACAAGGCTTAAAAGTTTTGTTTTAAACAAATAAATACATATTAGAATGAATTTTGTGCATCTTGCCTGCACATTAAATATCAATAGAAGTGCAAAAAGCCATGGTTGACATACAGTGCACTAATTACTAGTTCTGTGGCAACCTCTTCATAATGGATTTTGCTCAATAACAATCACAGCCAGGTTAGATTCCCAATAGATGTTTATAGATAACATGCAAAATAATTGATGACACAAAAGGGGACTCTAAAACTAGCTTCATTAAAACCATGCAACTTACTTGGACAAATGGAGTATAAAAAGAACCGGGAACTAGGTGTCCAGTCTGTCTGAGCCTTGACTTTGGACCTCTGGGTTTCAGCTCTCCCAACTGTTTTGGGGGATTCTGTCTTTCCATCATGCCATGTAAGGAACTCAAATATTGTTCTAAAAGTGAAGTAACTTGAAGAAATGTAAAATGGTGTGCAAAGAGCACAAGAATAATGTTTTGTCAAGAATAGGATTTTGTCAGGTCATAGGATAGAGTAGACTGGTTATCTAAGTTGATTTATCATTTACCGGTCATCAAAAACATTTATAAGGATTTGGATGGTGGGCCTAAAAATATGGTTTGCAAGAGAAAAGAGTTAAAAATTTTAATGTGATGAGTATCTTTTTTTTTAGACAGGGTCTTGCTTTGTAGTTCAGGCTGGCCCTGAGCTCACTATGTAGCCCAGGCAAGCCTAGAACTCAGCAATCCTCCTGCCTCTGCCTCCCGAGTGCTGGGATTACAGGCATGAACCACCACACCTGGCGCTATGGTATGTGGTATTGATTGCTAGTGGGTGTGAGTCACCACACCCAGCATTATATGTGGTTACCGGATCGAACTCAAGACCTTGCGCTTGTGAGGCAGGTGTCAGAACCACTGAGCTAAATCTCTGGCCCTCTGTGATGAATATCTTTGCAGTTCCTGACTTGAGTTTCTGAGAGAATTACTCAGAAGTGTCACATAATCCTGACACTCTGATGGCATGCCACCATTTTAAGCGCAAGTGGCTGTGATCTGGAGACCGCTGTTCAAAAGAAGGCTCAAACTGAGGGTGATTAAATCTGGAGAAATTCACTATAGGCAGAACAAAGTGAGTCCTAATTTTACATTACTTGTCAGAAATAAATATAAATCAGTAAACACTGAATAATATAGCTATCACATCAGGCTTTCATCAGGATAATATAATTTCTTTTGGTATCATTTGGGAAAAAGAATCTTTTGCCATAAATGATATAATAAAGTCTATGGTCAGATACTAATGCTAAGCATCTGAGTTCAAGCCACTGATTTAAGTGAAATTATCTTTAAACATGTAAGTAACGAATTTCTATTCAAGATTACATTTTATTGACTATTTTTTCATAAGAGTGTATACCAAAGGGAAAGCAACTTGATGTATTAGAGATTGGATTGAGTAATTAGTTGCTTATTTAGGCTCTCAATTATTTCAACATAGAGCAAAATCTAAACAAGTTAGATCATGTGATATTCAAGTCAATTAGATTCTTAACTTCTTGAAATTGATGAAAGACTTGAAGTAGTAAGGAAACAAAAGCACACTTTAAGTTCAGGTAATGTTGATTTTAGTATTTTTAATTTTGCTACTTTGTTTATCACAGATGGTTGGCATTTTGTAACTCATTGGGAAATAATAGGATGAATACATGACATAATCCAAATAGAGCAATAAAACAAATTTTTGATAAAAAATGTTCAATCAGAAAGCAACTGTATAGAAAAAATGTTTGTTGAAGAGCTTTAGCATGGTTTCTTTAAAGTCTTCTAAATATTTTAATTTTAAAAGTGTATAATAAAGGATAAAAATAAAATTAATATTTCTAGTTTTCTTTTGTTTATAAGTTTCTAATCTCTCTAAAACAAAGGAAAACAATTATCTAACAAGAAAATCATTTGAGAAAAAAATCTATAATACGTACTAGAGATACATCTGTTTTATATAATGTAGGTAAAGTCTTTAACTCATCTATCTACACAGTCACTTAAAGTGTAAGAATATATAATGTATAATGTGATTAGCTGCATGTTTTTTGTGAAACTTAATATTAAAATGGTTCAGATGCTACTGAATGTAGTTTAAAAACTGCATATATTTCTACACTTCATTAACAAAGTACAGATGTACAGATAGTAAGCTTCTTTATTGTAGAATATGCTGTCATGCAGCTGTTAGCACAATGCAGCAAAGGGAGCCATTTGCAAATCTCCTTAATAGTTCTACCATTCTCCACCGCTTGAATGAAAAGTGATAATGTATAGATCTCCCAGTCATTAAGAACTTTCTGTTACTCCTTTAGGATTAATTTGCACTGACCCAGAATTTTGTATTTGCTTAACACAAGCCATGCGTTACTTTGATGTTATCTGCTTCTATAAACAGTAATATACAGTCCTCTCCTGGGCTAAAACAGCTCTTACTCCAGTGAGAATTGATGGTATTAATCATTCTGAAGTCCATGCGTGCTGATCATAAATTGTATGTGGGAACCTCACTTAGTACCTCCCAGGACTCATTCATCAGCAATTCTTCTTTTCCACCTGGATATAAAGTATATTAAGAGTAATTTATCTCAGAATTTAGCCTCTGTGATCTTTTTGATATCTAGATGATGATAAGAAACATTTGGCAACAAATAAATGTTTATTCTCCTGTCTTTTGAAATGAAGACCTGAACTGCCTACAATTTCTAAAGTCTGATTCCCTCAAGTGGCCAGAACGGAAAATGCACGTCTTGCCTTCAGGGTTCCTGCACATAACGGAATCATTTTTGAAATGACAGCAAATAACGGAATCATTTTTCAAAGATGTTAAAACAAAGGACAGTATTTTAAAATCATGACAAAGATACCAACACCAACTTATTCTTGTCATACTGTAAGAATGAAAGTGCTAGTTTAAATAGTTTATGAACTGACTAGCCTGGAAAATGTATAATAATTAACTAATTACTCAAATCCACACCCTGAAACATTTTGTTTAAAATTCCACCTGCATATATCTGAAGATATTTGTCTTAAACAAAAGCTGAACGAGTCATTCAGGTTAAGATCAATACCAATCAAAATGAAACACAACAATTTCATTACGGATGTATTATCTCAGAGTCCCTTTTTCACACTATCCAAATTAGTTGTCATAACCGAAAAGTGGTTGAGTGGGTAAATTTACTGTATTCTTACAAAGGATGGAGGAAGATAATTTACAGCAACAGTAAAAAGGAAGGATAGTTTAGAGACTGGATGGAGAAGTTCAGAAGTGTACATGTTCCCATGCAGTGCCATTTCATAGCTTTTTTTTTTTTCAAATAGGTAAAAGAAGCATACCAATCTCACAGACTCAAATTCTTGACCGTGGAGACTTTTTTGCAACATTTTCTGCTTCAACTTACTTATCTTGCATTTGTTAATTTCAGAGTACTCCCTGTTTCATTGTGAACATGTGGTTTTAAAATTTTGCTGAGCTCCAAACTTATCAGTGGATGAGTTTATTTTATGTTAAGCACCTTAAAAACCCAATCCTTAAAATGCCAATAGAAACAACTAAAACATAAATAAATCTTTGCAGTGAGCCAAAAAATTCAATTTAGGAATGTAATCTTGAAAGATTTTTGCTAGAGTGTAAACTGAAAAGATTTAAAACATTGCAAACCCAATTTTCAACTGCAGCTATAAAATTCACAAAAGCTTTTTTAAAATCATGAATCAGAAAAGCAGTGGAAATATGTGATATTCAAAGTTATCTTACAGGCAGCCATTTGACAGTTTTTTTTTTAAGAATTTCATTTGTACAGAGTTCTGCTATCAAAGCTCAACTTTCTTGGTGTAACATTTCCATACTGGATTACTACAGAAGAGCTGTTCCCATGTTTTAAAAAAATGTCACTGCCATTTATAGACAGCATTGCTCAGTGAATGAACACTGAAGTAGTAGTAAGTCAAGAATAGCAGAAATATTCTTATTTCTTTTCATTTTTTTTTTTTTTGAAACAGGGTCTTGCTTTGTAGTTCAGGCTGGCCCTGAGCTCATTATGTAGTCCAGGCAAGCCTCGAACTCAGCAATCCTCCTGTCTCTGCCTCCTGAGTGCTGGGATTACAGGCGTGAGCCACCACACCCTGCATTGTGGTATGTGGTATTGACTGTTGGTGGGCATGAGTCACCACGCCCAGCATTCTATGTGGTTACCGGGATCGAACTCAGGACCTTGAGCTTGTGAGGCAGGTGCCGGAACCACTGAGCTAAATCTCCGGCCCAGAAATATTCTTATTTCTATCTTGATATCAAAGTCTGTTCCTTAAGATTATAATCTGAATGATAGAGAGACAGTATTGGCAAGTCATGTATCTGTATCCAGAACAGATGTTGAGAATTCTTGTAAGTCAATAAAAAGAAATAACCTGAGTAAAATGGATGAAATGTTTGAGTAGATATTTCTACACAAGAATATACATGAATGTCCAACAAGCATACTGGAAGATATTAAACATCATTAGTTTCTAGGGAAATGCAAACCCAAACCACAACAAGATACCATTTCATATGGCTCTAATAGGCAAACTAAGTGTTGACAAAAATGTGGAAAAATTGGACCATTTGTACATTGCTGGGGGAAATACAAAATTATATAGCTACTTTGTAAAATGTTATTTTAATGGAAAATATTAAGCAAAGATAATATGACACAGAAATTCCATTTCTTTCTCTCCTTTTTTTGTGCTTTTTTCCTTTTATTTTAGAAATTCCACTTCTAAAGGCCCATCTAGAAGCAGTGGTAATATATCTCAGAAACCCTTGTATGTAAATGCCCATAGTGGGATTACTCGTAGCACCTCAAAATAGAAATAACCTAAATGTCCTTGACCTGATTAATGGTTAAACAAAATATGATAATCCATAAAACACAGTATTACTTTGATAAAAAGAAATAATGGCATGTGCTTACATATGGAAGAACCTCAAATACATGAACTGCTAAGGCTGAAAAATGTCTACAGAGAAGGTTATTATTTTCATTTTCAGTGAAATAAACCAGTTACAAAAGAGAAAATGTTAAATATTTATAAGAAACACCAGAAAAACAAAATCTATAAAGGTAAAAAGTAGATTAGTGTTTGCCTCAGGCTGAGGTGGGAGTAAAGAAAGGCTAAGTGGATTGGAAGTCATCCCTTAGAGTGACAGAAACGCTCTAATGTTAGATTGTGGTGATAGTTGGAGAATCCTGTCAATACATTAAAATATTTTGAGCTCTACACTTGAAACAGGTGAAGAATAAATTTTTGGTGTGTCAATTGTACCTCAATACAGCTGTTAAAAAATAAGCAAGGTAGAAAGACTCAGGGACCACAGAAATGGGAGCTTTATCTTTTTTCTCAAAGAATGGCTCACCATAAAATACTTTTAGTAAGAGAGTTACTAATTTTACAATAACATTTGCATTCTGAAGAACACTGTGCCTACCAAAGACAAAGTAGCCAAGAGAACAAAATGATGTCGTTTTTCATTTTTTTCTTACACTCATCAAATTCTAGGTTCCTAATTCCTGTTATCGTATTCAGTGGTAATTGACCCATTTGCTTACATTTGTCTTCCCATTTACCCTTTCTTCATGCAGCACCACAATAAGATAAGAAGTAGAGATGAGTAGAGACTTAACCTTGCAATCCCAGCATCCAACTCTTGTTTGGCCTGGCACTTTACAAGCTCTCTATCAACGAGCACATGTGAAAAAACCCAGCTTTCAAACTACCACTCTCTGCTAAGGCTGGTTGTCTTCTATCCCAATTGGTTATTTTTTAAATAGAACTGTAGTTTGACCTTTAATCGGAAAAAATTTTCATCATTATTAAGGTATTTGGACCAAAACTTTTTGGAAATCAGTATTGTGTGCAAAAATGAATAAATCAAATTTTCTGTGTGTCTACTGCAGCTGTGCAAACATTTAATTTACATATTGCCCTAATATTGTGTAAGTTCGACTTAAATTCAGTAGCCTGCTTCAGGAAGTGGAACATGGCTTGTTAAATCTAAATAGATGTTGGTAAAACTAATTATGCTATCTATTAGACTGATGTCTAAGATACATATGCCAAAAATATTAGGGTAAGGCAGCTTTTGTGAGAGGCTTATATAATCACATGTTCATTTTACTTCATTTTAAAGAGAAAGAAGGGAAAAATCTTGAACAATTAAAAGATTAAGATAGAGCCAAAGCAAATAAACTCCCAGTTTATATCTTGAGTCTGTGTTCAGTTCGATCAAATTTAAAACATTCATATGTTGTTTTGGAGGAGGATTTAGGTACAATATTATTACTCTAAGGCTTTTAATACTTCTAAAGGGGAAATAAAGATTCAATTCTATTGTATAGAGGATCATAAATAATGGTGAAAAGAACAGTTTGGAAAATATAATGCTTATAATTGCTCCTATCATTTTATTTATTTGAAAATCTATTATACAATGAGCATAAATTGAATCCCAATGACACTTTTTCTGTGTTCTCTTAGCTAAAAAGCTCTATTGAGTTCCTGCTCCTCTAAATGAAAAACAAGTTCAGCGTCACATGTGTTATGTGGATCAGTCACCGATTTCCCTGTCATTGTCTACTGTATTTGATTCCTGACCTTTTGGGGACAAAGCCAAATAGACATTGAAGAAAACAACTGTTCAGCAACCATTTCAATCAACTGTATAGTTTAATTTTTTTCAAGTTCGAATTGACCAGTTATCTAATGTGACTGATTGTTTTTGCATTTGTATCTTGGGAGTTAAATGTTGGCATGGTTTTTGATTTGCTGTAGTGAACAAGGCCAAGATCTTCACTGTTTTAGCCAATACAATCTCTCATTTCTTATAAGTAGTCTGGCACTTTCAAAGCACTTCATTAAATTTCAGGGAGCATTTTTCAATTTGTTTTTCTCATTGAGGTCTAGCAAAGGACTGTCTGACATCCTAATGTTTAGATGTATTTAAGTAATTTGAAAGAAAAAAAGACAAAAGAGGTAAAACTATGTTTCCTTCATATAACTATCACTCAAAAACAAAAGCAGATTTCAGACTAGCTCCTTACCCAGAGATCAACTTTGGGAAGAATCAAACAGTAATTTAGTTTCAAAAGAAAATTTTTTAAGAAAATTATATAAGCCATTATGATTATACTGCAAAACAATTTGGAATCCATCTACAACAGTCTTTATAAAGCCCATGTGCTGTTTTAAACATTTTCACTTTAATAATTTAGATTATAGGTATGATATAAACCATCTGTATCTCTCTGGTTGTGAGCAGTGAATTTTCTTTTTGCAGCTGGCCTGGACCTCAGCTCTATGAGCTGGGGGCTAGGTGACCTCCCTCAGCATGGTAGCCATCTTTTGTAATAGAATCTGAAATAAGAATATGCTGTGCCAACTGTACTGTGGTCTTACATTTTGCTAAATTGGTTTTGAATGGTGTTTAAATATTATCTCTATTGTGTATTTAAAGTTGAAGATGTTGCAGTATAAAAGTGAAGAAAGATTCTAGGAAGATCCCAAAGTGCAAAGGCTCAAAATTTTGCAGTGGCCATAAAACTTTATATTTTAGCCATCTAGTATTAAAAAATATCCATTAAAGGTGTTGAGAGTAGTCCAACACAACTTGGCACATCTGAGGCTGTTTGGCAAGGCACATGTTTGCACATTCTTGAGTGAGTGCTTGAAAGGTGCATTAGAATTGTAGGCAGTCAAATTGGTAGGGCAGCAGTGACATAATGGTTCATGCAGTCATCTCTTGGCTTGCGCTTTAAAGTGGACAATAAGTAAAGTAAGAGAGAGAGGTTATCACTTTCAGACATCTCATTAGGAGCTAGGAAGACA
Organism: Thryonomys swinderianus; assembly: GCA_004025085.1. NCBI lineage: Eukaryota > Metazoa > Chordata > Mammalia > Rodentia > Thryonomyidae > Thryonomys > Thryonomys swinderianus. The sequence goes on from PVIC010036416.1 coordinate 17,044, forward strand.
GTGAAAGGGAAGTTTGAATAGTACTCACCTCCGTAGCCTGTGACCTCCTTTAGCAGGTAGGAGAGAAGTCGTAGGGAACAGGATGTAGACACAAGGGTGGAGAATAGCTCAAAAGAGGAACAATCAGTGTCAGCAGATGGAGCATAGGGTACTGACTTGGCTAGCAAACCTAGAGGTGAGGCCAATGTCCCCAAGAATGGGAGAGCATTACCAGGAGAGGGACAGCGCACTATCGCTGACTTGCAATCATCTCACGGCTATTTCCTTTGGATGGGCTTGGCTGGTGTCTTCTCATCTAAGAAGTTCTTATGGACAAGGGCTTGGGCTGAGCAGTCAGTCTACTCTGCTGCGATGGATGTGCTTGTAGACCTCACAGCTTGCACCTCTGTATACCAGACACTGTAACTTTCTGGCAGGTACAAACAAGACAGTTAAGCAAGAGGTAATGTCTATTGGAAAAAAAAAAAAAAAACAATTCAGCGACTTTATGCAAGGATGGGTTCTGGGTTCATTTTAACATGTCAGGAAAAAAATGATCCAGTCACACATGATAAAACCATTTTGACAGCTCAATGGAAGTTTAGTATATAATGTCTGGCTGGCAGCAATCTCAGGGTGCTTTACTTTGTGAAAAAAAAAAAGAGTGACACACATGGATATTAGGATGTCACAGCAGTAGGTCACTAGTCCCTAATATACCACTGTACACACAGAAGTGGCATGTACCATGAAGGCACACAGACCCAACATAGAAATTAATAAAGTGTCCTATATTGTTATTATATAGGTAGTTCTATACACATGCTTTAATGAGTTTGCCTGTAGAAAGCATGTGATAGAACGAAAATTAAAGATCAATAATATTGTTTTAGCTCTGAAATTGTTGCAAAGTGGGGAGTAATTTTATCCTTAGAAAAAGCAATGCAGCTTTAACTGGAAAAAATAACACTGTAATTAATAGACATGCATTGAGCCCCTGTTATATACAAGGCAGATCTTATAAAAAGATACACAAGGACCTCGCCAGAATCTAGTCAAATGCAAGGGGCAAAAAATAACTTTTATCAATAATTACTTCTAAGAAGGAAGCTGAGATGGAAAGTTGTGCTTTCAGTGGAGGGAGGCCCTTAGAAAATGCTGATAGGACATGTGAAGTACAGGCTTATTCTACAGAGTTCTTATAAAACATCAACGTTGTCCTTTCTGGTGTGTATCACCATCACATTCAATTCTCAGTGCTGCAATTAAAATACCTGAAGGTGTCGCTGCAGTATGGATCAGTCATGGGGTGTTTGGTACAGGGGCTTATGGCAGACGACTCAGAAGCCACACTCTAATTAGAAAGGGCAGACTTTACCTTGTGCTCTGTTCTTTCAGCGATTTGCTCCTTACTGTCTTCAATGCCTCAGTTACTCTCTGGTATCAAGATGTCTTGTCCCATGTGACTTGTGCTGGTCTCTGGCCAGCACCATTGCAGCTGCAGTGCGTGGCTACACCTGTCCTTGGGTGGTGCCACCATTTCTTGCTGCTATGTCCACAGCCTGAGCACCCTGT
>PVIC010036417.1:0-15000 GCA_004025085.1 Thryonomys swinderianus
TCTCTCTCTCTCTCTCTCTCTCTCTCTCTCTCTCTCTCTCTCCTCTCTAAGTAACTAAGTTTCTCAGGCTGGGATAGAACTTTGGATCCTCCTGCCTCAGCCTCCCAGAGACCTTAGATTACAAGTATGTGCCATCACCGCCAGCACGACTAACAACATTTTTTCACATCCATGGGAACACTTTGACCTGCCAGAGGAAGTGTAAATTAATTAAAATAGACGCATCTCCACTGGAAGTAAAAGTGGATAATACCACCACACCCGGTCTCACCATTCCATTTCAGCAATGTGACCTAAGGAAACCCGTGTACAAGACCAACAGTGTATGAATAAAACGGTCATCATCATGAGCTCGCCGTGCTACAAAAATGCTCACGGGAAAGAAAATGCACTAGAACGGGATGGGACATGGGTGTGGCAATAAAGAGCTTTATTCGCAACCAAACGCTGATATCTAAAGCTATTCATGCAAATGAGAGTTGAAAAGGTATGTCATTTGTGATGGCAAATCTCTCATTGCATCATTAGAAGATATGCAAATTCAGTGCAAATGTAAAACATACACCCTGGCTGGACCTGCGACCCTGGAGTCCACGTCCGGCCCATGGTGACTTCCTGTCTGGCTGTTTTGCCTTCTTCCCTGCTTCCTGATTGCCACAGCGTAAACAGTCTTCTGCAACCACCTCCGTGCACCATGATGTGGGAGTAAAAAAAAAAAAAAAAAAAAAAATTGGACATTGACTCAAAAGATGTGTGCGGAAATCTTTTCCCTGACCAGCTGTGCAGAAAATGATAATGCTCATCAAATTAATGTCCATATTTCTGAGGATGAAATGTAGATATCTCTATCTGGGACCAGAGGGGAGGGGAAAACGATTCCAGGATGCATCGGAATAATTCATGTCCCAGTGTCCCTTTAGCTGTTCACGCTGCCTGCCAACTTATTATAAAAGTTTCTGCCCTACAGCATTCATCATTCGAGCAATTCACAGCAGCTGGATCAGACGGCATCCCACGGGAGAGGCGTCGTTAGGAATGCATAGGCTTTTCATCTTGACACGACTTTCCTTCATCCTGCCATCAAATATTTATTGAGTTTCTACTATGTTCTTGTTGCTAGGGAAAAAGATAAGATTGATGGGCCCGGGGATTTAGCTCAGTGGTTCTGGCATCTGTGTCACACGCACAAGGTCCCAAGTTCGATCCTGGTAACCACATAAAACATACAACAATACTGGGAGCAGTGGCTCACGCCTGTCATCCCAGCACTCGGGAGGAGGCAGAGGCAGGAGAATTGCTGAGTTCGAGGCTTGCCTGGGCTCCGTAGTGAGCTCAGGGCCAGCCTGAACTACAAAGCGAGGCCCTGTCTCAAGAAAAATAAATAATAATAAAATAAATAAAATAGTAAAATAAAACAGGGTCTTTAAAAAAAAGGGATGGAGTTTCTTCTCTGCACAATGAGGGCTGGACCTGCCCCTCCATCCTCTCTGGAATGTAAAATTCCTGCCTTTCATTTTGTGATGCAGAATTCTGGCCACAACGTGGAAGCCTGCAAAGATGACACTGTTATGTGCTGTTTAACAGAAATACACAGACTACTCCGCTCTGACGTCCTGCGTGACCACAAGAAAAAGAATACAAAGAAAAGCAAATGTGTTATGAAGAGTCCAAGAGCTTCGAGACCCCCTGTCTGAGGTCACTTGCTGATGCTGTGACTGAATATTAGAAAAATTGAAAAGTGGGGAGGGGGCAGAGATTTCTAGGGTTCACCATTCAATAAGCTGGATGGACCAAGGTAATGTGGGGGAGCGAGGGAATCCCTTCACGTTTAAAAGGGAGGACTTTGCAGAACGAACTGGGGGCCAGGGACACATGGCACACTCCGTGTTAGGCTTCTCTCCACCCTCCTCCTCGTCCTCCTCATTGCCTCCTCCTCCATCTCTCCTCCTGGGACCCGAAAGATTTGTGTAGATATCTTTTCCATGACCAGTTGTCAAGAAAATGATAATGTTCATCAAATTAATGTCCATATTTCTGAGGTTGAAATGGAGATATCTATACTGGGAACCAGGGGGGAGGAATTCTAAGATTCCTTCTCCTCCTCCTCCATCTCCTCCTGTCTCAGCCTCCTTCCCTTCTCTTCCGAGAACCATTGTTCTCCTGACCTCAAGCGTCATGTCTGTAAGTCAAAGACGAGCTCAGTACCCACGTGCGAGACTCAGTGAAGAAACTGTGCTGATGACAGAGATGGTGCCAGAGATGGTAGCGCTGGTGATGTGCTGGTGCCACACATGAAGATGGCGATGGGGGTATCGATGGCGATGGTGCTGACAGCCATGGGAAGGGGGACAATGGAGATACAGATCGTGTGGCTGACGGTGGTGATGACAAGGATGAGATATACAAGGTGACTGAAGGATAAAGCTGGTGATGGTGGAGTTCATGAAGTTGGTGACGATGGTGATGTTGATGACGATGTTCTTAGTCATGATGCTGGTGATTGGATGCACAGCAGCGACAGTCATGAGGACAATAAGGATGCGTTTGATGATGATCATGATCATGATGATCATGATGACAATGATGATGATGATCATGATGACGATGATGATCATGATGATGATGATGATCATGATGATGGTGATGATGATGATCATGACGATGATGATGATTGTGATGATGACGATGATCATGACAATGATGATGATGATCATGACAATGGCGATGATCATGATCATGACGATGACGATGATCATGACGATGATGATGATCATGATGACGATGATGATCATGACGATGATGAAGATCATGATCATGACGATGACGATGATCATGACGATGATCATGACGACGATGATGATCATGACGATGATGATGATCATGATGATGGTGATGATGATGATCATGACGATGGTGATGATCGTGACGATGACGATGATCATGACGATGATGATGATCATGATGATGATGATGATCATGACAATGATGATGATCGTGATGATGGTGATGATGATGATCATGACGATGATGATGATCATGATGATGACGATGATCATGACGATGACGACGATGATCATGATGATGACGATGATCATGATGATAACGATGATCATGATGATGACGATGATCATGATGATGGCGATGATCATGACGATGATGATCATGATGATGACGATAACCATGATGATGAGGATGACGATCATGATGTCACAGCCATCCTCGATTTTTTCCTCTGAAGGTATCGCCAATGTCTGACCAATTTCCACACCTGGTAAGGAAGACAGAATGACAGCAGGTGCTTCTCCATCCTGTACACTGTCCTCTCGACGTCTCTCGTGGGAAGAGGGGCTTTAGACAAGTGAGGAATCCTGTAGACCTTGCTGAGACCATCCTGGATAATTCTACTGCCTCCTGCATAGAACATACTTAAGGTATGATTTTAGCAGGGACATGTACACATCTCCACATGACGTCTGCCTCTGGTGGTCGAACCGCAACCTCTCAAAGAATAGGGATGTTCCAACTGTATTTACTTATTTGTATACTTGCTGTTTATCTATTTAGCAATAACAGATATTGAATGCCAGCTCTTTGTGCTGAAATATATCCCCAACTTTCTCTCTCTCCCTCTCCTCTCTCTGTGTCTCTCCCCTTTCTTTCTTTGTTCTTTCCTTCTTTTTTCTTCCTTATTCTTCCTTCCTTTCTCTGAGTTTGATGCAGACTCTTGCTACATGGCTTTAACTTGTGATTTTTTCCTGTCTCAGCCTTCCACAGTGCTGTGATGGATTCAATGCATGTACTATCACCACACCGGTCTTTAGAAGATCCCTTTTAATTCGCGCCACCATATTTCTTTCCAAAACAGGTGGAAACACATGTACTTTGCAAATGCCCTTTCTCAGTGTATGAGAAACATGAAAGTCACTCATGTGTATGTGGGAGATGTCTTTTTCTCCTGTTCACTTCCTGGCAGCCTTTCATTCTCTGGAACCTGAACTGTGGCTCCATCTCACACATGCGTGTTCAGATACCTCGAATTCGTTGTACATGACATGCGTCACAATATAGAGTTACAAGTTATCCAGATTCCTTGACCTGGTTTTCCTTGTATCTCTAAGGGTCGTGGTTTCTACCACAAACCAGAAACTAGGATTCACTCTGCAAACCTTTTCTTCTCCACCAGACTACATTTAATATTTTTCCCCTCAAAGTCCTTTTTTAAAGTCACACACATGACACGTTAGTAGGTCCCAAAGCTTGGCCGCTCTTCTGAAATGTGAGAACACTATGTTCTATCTCCCTAACTTAGATTTATCAGCAATTCCATGATTTCCTTGGGTCTCAGCAATTACTGGCAGAGTTTTGAGATCACTGTCTTCTGGGTATCTAACCTGAAAGCACAGCTATGTGGAAGGAAAGATTATTTTATATTCAAAGACTTCCAAACTGAGCAGAATTTTTGTCTCTCTCTCAGTACAGAGTTCTTCATGCTAAGAAAATTCCAGCACTAGGGTAGATGGTTTGCATCATTAAAAGTTCTGTCTCTGTGCACGAGCGTGTCCCAGGATGAATGATAACTTATTTTGTCTACAAAGTCATTTACTCAGTCTATTCCAACTGTGTATCTTCCAAAGAATGTGTGAAATTTTTTTTTTTGCCCTTGTAAGTTATTTAGAGATGGTTAAAGTGTACAGAAGCAAGTCCCCAAACTATATGCAAACCTTTCACCACTATGTATACGGAATTCATACATTAGAAGATTTTCGTATCGGTGAGTGTCCCTGGGGCAGGACCCACATGCTATTGACTTTTCTTCTAAAGAAATATCTTTATTCTGTATATTGCCTGATATAAACGCCATCACCGCACGAGTTGAAAGAGAAGGAAACGAGACTACGAATATAAACACTTTCTCATAGCCCTAAGCTTTAAAACATACCATGGAACACAATTTGATACAGATTGTAAATGATGCTTCTTTACCAAGAATGCCTGCTGTGGAGCATACAGCTACACTGACGTTGAATTACTTTCCCTTCAGAGTGTAATTTAAAGATTAATTCCATTTGCGTTCATTACATTTAACTTGGCCAAAAGTCAGTCATTATATGGCCAGGACTGAGCCTCCCAAAACCACTTGGGGGACCAGGAATTTAGCTCAAATGGTGGCGCACCTGCCTTGCAAGCACAAGGACCCAAGTTCAATCCCCGGTACCACCAAAAACAAACAAAAAAACTCACTCTGGATCTTGAGGGAATCATCATCTTGTTGCAAGTATATTTCTCAGAGAGAATTTCTGCAGCTGCCACTGGACTGTTTTTTGTTTGTTTGTTTGTTTTTTAATAAATCGGGTTGTCTGGGGATGTGGTAGAAATTTAACATCCCTCTATTAACTATGTTAAGGATGATTAATGATAGATCATTGAAAGGATAGGAAAACTAAGATTCATTCTTTTATTCTGAACATTATAATGGTTACTTTCCCTAATGGAAGAGAATTTGTATACCTTACTTTGGAAAACTATGGGTTAAGATGTATATATTAGCCATATAACACTTTGTAGCCCAAAAGACCCCGCCACCAAAGAAGTCAAAAGATGGTACAGGATAAAGTGTCATTTTCCTCATTTTCAACATAACAAGACCAGTATGAGAACCCATACAAATGTCCTATGAGAGAAGAAATCAGAGAGAGACCCATCTTCTATGCAGCTGACCAAGGAGATACTGCGATTTTGTGGGCTGACGGTCTCATTTTTCTGGGTGGAAATCAGATTTTTCTCTTCAACCTTTCTCTGAAGGGACTTCCTGAAAGCCCATAGGCCCTTCCCAGAAGCTGGATTTCTGTATATTTGATGTGTGTTTCAAGCAGGTCATGAAAGCCCATAGGCCCTTCCCAGAAGCTGGATTTCTGTATATTTGATGTGTGTTTCAAGCAGGTCATGACAATGTAATATTCCACTGTCCTTGATTAATTCTCTTCTTCCTCTGGGTAGATTTTATTTTAGCAGTGTTTGTTTGCAATACATCAGACCTGCACTTACTGAGGGAAATCTGTCAGTCTGTCTCTGTAAATGTGAGGGATCATATCCTGTTCATTTCTTTTTGTTGTTGTTGTTGTTGTTGTTTGTTTTTTGGTTTTTGGTTTTTGTTTTTTGTTTTTGAGACAGGGTCTCACTTTGTAGTTCAGGCTGGCCCTGAGCTCACTATGTAGTCCAGGCAAGCGTCGGACTCAGCAACCCTCCTGCCTCTGCCTCCCGAGTGCTGGGATGACAGGCGTGCTATTTAACTTTCTATGTCTTCTTTATTTCACGTAAGGTGCCGGCCTCAAGGGCCGCGCGGGCTCAAGCGCACGGTCTGACCTCGGTCCTTCCTGTGGCTGAATTAGACACACGACGCGCTGTCCGTCCAGCCGCCCAGCTCTCAGTAAAGTGCTACACACAACTCCCCTCCCCCCTCGCCTCTCAGTAGCTGAGCCTCCTGCATCCCCGATCACTGCAGATTTCAGTAGACAATGTTCCGTGACGTGGCCACGTGTGCACTGTAGCCACTCACTCCCCAACGTGGCAAAGCCTGGGTCTGCCAGACTCTACGTCACGAGCGGGGAAGGTTTTCATTTAGTCGACCTCTGTGGGTTCCTGCGTCGGCTTCCTAAGTCACACGGACGCCAGGCGTTTACAGGACAGGTGCACGTATTTATTTTGAATGAGGTTCCAGCACAGAACATCCTGAGCCTTATCCATGGCTGTGAACTCCAGCATCTGGAACCGCACAGCTGGATTTCAGGGGCCAGGGTACGCTGGTGGCACCGCTGGGTAGGTTCAGGCACTACAGCCGCCCTTAAGTCATCGATGCACGTAGGGAAGATGATCCATTTTTATCCTCGAGTTGACTGTTATCTGAAGGGCATAATGGCATTTCTTTCTACCCGTGCTATTAACTAATTAAAGAGTGATTGCTTTCTCTCCAATGGTGTCCTTGACATATAATTACTGTCATTAATCAAATTGTAGTGATTGCCAGTGTCTCTAATAGATTTCACGAGGCTAAAAATAATAGTAATAAGAATGAAAACAGTCGTGTGGTTTATAATAGAAAATTTGAATAAGATGGGGGGAAACTACAGAAACTAAACACCCACTCCTCCCTATATTTGTTTAGGAGCTGAAATCAAGGAAAATTCTTGGTTACAATGACTATGCTTTAAAGAATACAATTATGTTCCCTCTGAGATTTTTTTCCCCCACACAGGATGAAGGATTATACTAATAACCGTCAGGCAGCTGGGTTTTCGTGAATTTAAAGGCTCAGGCTGCAAACATCATCTCGCGGGGAATTGTTAACCAGCACAAAACTACGCACACATGGTAGGTTTGCCACAGAGTGCAAAATTCAGACCTTCAAATTTACGATTAGAAAGACTTATTTAGATATTCCTCTTTTTGTTTTTTTTACAGACTAGTGCAAGGACCAGGGTTTCTCCCTCAAAATGGATAAACAATTTCACTCTCCATGGGCAATATGTTAAATTCCTGTCAAGTCGAGAGAAACTGTTTAATCCATCAACTTCCTCGACAGTGAAAACAAAGGGAAATATTTCACCCCAGCTCTCGTGGAGTTTTTAATAAAATGTTTCGTGAAATGGAGCATCGAAAACCGCCATCATCTGACCTAATCATATGCAAAACTCTCTAATGTACCACTTTCTGTGAGCTGCGACGGCGATGCCTATAAATTGTTTCCTAAAATAAAATTTTAAAAAAATCCACCCATGTTCCTAAATACTCCCTTCAATGGAGAATTTTCCTGAAGTTCTACTTTATGGAAAATAAATGTTAAAAATTGAATACATAGGGCCGGAGGGTTAGCTCAGTGGTTCCGGCGCCTGCCTCGCAAGCGCAAGGTCCTGAGTTCGATCCCGGTAACCACATATAACGCTGAGCCTGGTGACTCACACCCACCAGCAATCAATACGACATACCACAGTGCCGGGCGTGGTGGCTCAGGCCTGTCATCCCAGCACTCGGGAGGCAGAGACAGGAGGATTGCTGAGTTCACGGCGGCTTGCCTGGGCTCCATAGTGACCTCAGGGCCAGCCTGAACTACAAAGCGAGACCCTGTCTCAAAAAAAAAAAAAAATTGAATACATAGTCTCCCCATCCAAGAGAAAATATGACAGTGTTGCTTCAATTCGATATGCAACCCGCACTCTCAACCTCAGATTAATTTTAAATTATTCACTATTCCCGGTGACACTCATCGTTAGATGTTGTGCGAAGAGCTGTTCTGTTCAATAAAACTGCCACACGTTTTGGTGTAAGTTCGATGGGAGAGTTTGTTTCCTTTATTTTAATTCTTTAAAAAAAAAGATATAGACTTGCAGATTTCAGCAGTCTTTGTTTTACAAAGGAGGGATTTGGGTGAGTTTGGCTTCGGACCTCAGAGGCTCCGAGCTACCCCTTGGGAGACACCAGAAAAACACGTTTTGGCGTGTTTCTGCGTCAAAAACACTTCGGATCCTCCACGGCAGGTGGGGAAGGAAACCCCTCCACCGGAAGCCAGGCCTGGAAGACAAATATTTCTCCCTCCATGATGCACGTCTTGTGTTCTCCTTGGATTTATTGCTCTGATGTCTAGAAAGACACTAGCACGCTCTTCAATAATCAGGTCTTTGTGATGCCATTTGAAAGCCGCTTCCCATCATCATTTTATGGGAAAAAAAGAGATACGCTTGTGGACATACAGGGAAATTTCTGATTTGCACTAGGCCCCAACCCGGCTGGAATTGGCCCACGGGGGGTTTCCGTTTCCGCGTGGAGGCTGTTCTGGGGGTCTCTTGGGGTTCACTGCACCCTCTTTGTGCACCCCAAGCTGTGTCACTTTAGGGAATTTTTTCATTGAAAATCTTTTCTGCCTTTTGTAGCGGAGTCTTTCCGTGTCGGCTCCACAAGCAGGTTGCGATCTGATTGACAACGATTTTGTCTTCGGGAAGCGCCTCTTCCCCGCAGCTTCTCCATGCCCTTGGGCCCACAAGCCTTCCTCTTCCACTCAAGCCCCCCAAAACTCTACAAGCCGACGGGGACTTTTATCCAGCTCATCCAGCCCGTCTTCCTCTTTTCCTTTATTTCTTGCCAATATTTCAAAGATTCAGCTCAAAATACTGCACAGTGCATTCTTCAGTCTCACAGCCCAGTTGGAAGGAAATGCCAGGGCAGTTCTCTCTCCGACCCGCTTGCTCTATTCTGGCTTGTCGAAAAATAAATAATTGCGCTGTTTCTTTTCCCTGTATAAATGCTCGGCCACGGCGCTGGGGTCCGGCCACTTACGGTTCCGTCCGTCTGTCTCCGAAGTCTCAGGGCTGCCTTCAGCCGGGTCCCCGTGCGTAGTGATGCATTTTGCTGCCGAAATCGGGGCGAAATCGGGGCGAAAGCCTAAGGACCAGGCACCGTCGCAGGCTGGCAGCAGAAAAACGGAAGGAAGGGCAGGAAGAGGAGCAGAGCCACGAAAGGAGAGCGACGAGGAAAGACACCCCACGGAGACCACTGGCCACGTAGGGAGAACGAAGCCCAAGCAGCAGACAGAAGGTTAGCTCTGTCCCAAGGATTAAAAAAAAAAAAAAATCTGCCACTGAAGCTTAGAGAATGAGTGGAAAAAGCCCTCCGTGACTTGCAAAAGGCCTTGGCCCCCGATTGCAAGTGGAAAGCAACGCGTGGACACGTTTTTAGACGCGATGTGCCACGGTGAGTTGTAGGCCTTTCTCTGTTTTGTTTTATTGTGGTTGGTTGTTTGTTTTGTCTGCCAAGGAATTAATTCCACTCTTTCACCAGCTTCCTGTGCTATAACAAAATGCTGGAGATCAGCAGTGTGTCGAGGAAAAAAAAAGTTGTATCTTGGGATCACTGTTGGGAAGGCTCCAATATTACGATCAAAGAGTTCCGTTCCTTTGGGTCCAACTGAGGCTGACCCACACGGCACAGAGCATGGAAAATACGACAGAAGTGCACAACTTCCCGGAAGGCTGGAGGAAGGAAAAGAAAACAAAGAGGGAAACAGAGGAACAGAGAGAGAGAGACAGAGAGACAGAGAGGGAGAGAGGGGAGCATCCCAGGGTTCCCATTGGTCCTTGAAAGACACACCTCCAATGACGTCACTGCCTCCCAGCAGGCCCCGCCCCTTGGGCCCCCATCATGTTCTAACAGCACCCTGTCATGGAGCACAGGACACACACATGGCAGCTCTCTGGGGTCTGGCATCAGCACCCGGGTCCCACCCATGAGCCCCCACCTTCAGGCCCTCAGCAGGTCCTGAGTTCGAGTCCCACTACCGGGGTAGGGAGAATGCAAAAAAAAAAAAAAAAAACAAGCAATAAATAAATAAACGGATAAGTAGCCTCGTTTTCTATGAATGATGGGAGTGTTTTAAAAACACAACGAATAAGACTCATGCCGAAACGGAAGGGTTGGGTCTTCAAGAAACTCCTGAATTCGCAGTTTCTTCACAGGCATTGATGTGTGATCAGATACGTGTTTTCTGTAAATTGCAGAAACAGGAGAGAGAAAGATCAATGCTAGGATCAGCGTGTTTCCTCAGGGCACTTTAATTATACGAGAGGTGAATCTTGGAATATCGTGTCACAGTGTGATAACTGGGTCCAGGTGGGGGACGGAGCCTTTCGCTCCTTCCAAAGAAACCCAGCGTGAATTTTGCATTTTTATTCCTGTCTTCACAGTCTATTTGGAAGCACATGGGTCATTCACCTATGAACGCATCCAGGCTCCTAAGAACCCAATAATACCACCCATCAGGAAGAGGGAAGTAACGCGCCATGTAAAGAGCAAGCCCTTGGGCCCGGGAATCTTCATTTATTTTTCCTTTTCTTTGAGAGAGAGAAAATGCATGTTCTGAAAGGTTTACAGGAATCTGCAGGTTTTGAGAGGCATCACTGCGCTTTATGAAACAGCGATTTATGGCTGATGGATATTACTCCGTGGTACTTGGAAATAATACATCAGACTTGTTGTGGTTTTAAAATACTTGGAGGAAAAGAAAAAAGAGAAGAAGAAGACTACAGGGTTTAAAAACACGGTAAATAACTTGACCACCATGCTTGGGGGGAGACAGACAGGGGGCCGTGTTCTGAGCCAGGCCCCGTGACGGCCGAGCACAACAGTATAATGGCTAAAATACTAGCTATAAATACTAAATACGAAAAGATAAAATACTAGATACTAAAAATGCAATAGTAGAAATCACTGCATATGTTCATTGCTTTCTGAACGGGAAACTAGGTTTTTGTGCGAGGAAATAGTCACGCAAAGGTTCAGCTCACGCCCAGAGCGCTGAGAAATCTCTTTTAACGGGGAACAAACAAAAACAACAACAAGACCGACAACAACAAAAACCATTTGAAGAAATGAACAGAGTTCTCCGCAGGTGGTTCTTCCGGCCACAGTGAACATCGCTGCTGTGGGCTCTTAACCTGTTCCACGTTGAGGCCCGATGTACACCGAGGTTTTGAATAAATCCAGGAATCGGCCTCAGGACCACTCGGCCTCGTCCTGCAAGGAAGGGTGTCGCGGTGCGTCTTGACCAGGGTGATCAGAAACTCGGTGACGGTGGCTGCCACCCTGCAAAAAGGCAGCCCGCGGACAGTATATATATACTATAGCTTAGCATGTGTGCGTATATATTGTATATTATTACATATCATATGTTTATATGTTATACAGCATATATTATATAGTATGTTTTATATGTTGTACATCATATATTATTAATTGAATTCTTTATTGGTATAATTTATACACATCTCAAAATCACATATAACATTGGGAAATTTGTACCAGTCTATGCCACAAGTCAATTCTCATTTTTACCCATATCCCTACCCACTCCCCCCTCCTCACCCTCTTTATACATGCTCTTTTATTTTCTTTCTGTATCATATTTATTCCTTCCCCTCATCACATTCCCACACCAAGTTTCCTATAGAAATATTCCACTCTATAAAAGCTGTCCTACTTTCTTATATTATATATTACTATATCTATATATGTATTACATATGTCTCATTGCTGTTTCAAGGCAATAATGAATAATGTTCTGGTCCTGCTGGATACCTGTATTATCAACATACACTGTTTATTTTTAATTCCTCAGATTCCATCTTCCAGGGGTTTTCCGCATATACTTCAGAGATAAGATAACTGTTTCTCTGATTTTCTTTTCTTTTGTGATTGTTGTTTTGTTTTGTTTTGTTTTTGAGAGAGGGTCTGGCTTTGTCGTTCAGGCTGGCCCTGAGCTCACTGTGTAGCCCAGGCCAGCCTCGAACACAGCAACCCTCCTGCCTCAGCCTGCCGAGTGCTGGGGTGACAGGCGTGAGCCACCGCGCCCGGCAGTTTCTCTTGTGTTTTCAGGACACGCAGAAACATGTGAACCCTTTCGGGCCGGGTACCCCGGCGCCCCACTGTGACGCTGCTGTGCGTTTTCACTGTGTTCCGTGAGAGTCCACCGCGTGGACCCGGAGGCCCGGGGTTCGGTCCCCACGTGTCTGCGCGTTCAGGCCGCCTTTGAGACCCCGCCAGCCCCGCCTCGCTCTGATCCTCCGAGTCGGCGCCGAAGGTGAGAGCGCCGGGGCCGGATCCAGTGAGAGGGACGGACACGCAGCCGGGCGGGGAGGGGCAGCTCGCGGCAGCCGGCCCGCCAGGCGAGCACAGGCCCAGTGATCACCGCCAGGGAGCGGGGCGGCTGCGACGAACGGCCGTGTCCACCCGCTTTGTGCTGTCTGGGCGACGCCGCCGGGATGTCTCACGTAGAGCGACACGCGTGGGAGCGCATGTGTGTGTGTGAGCACACGCGTGTGAGCACGCGGGAGCTGGAGCTGCCCACACCTGGACTCGGGCCTGTGGCTCCGGGATGGGACGGGACAGTACGTGGGTGTTGGTTCGGGGGACCGGGAGGGGGTCTGTGGTCAGTCAACAAACCCTGAGTTTGATGCACATGATAAGCCCATGACCATGCTGGTGTTTCACCGAGCTCGTGCGTCAGGGGAGAGGGGGCGTCGGGGCCAGGGTCTCGGTGGGCGCAGCTCCGGGCTGACCGGTTCTGAGGTTCGGACATGGAGGACAGACACAGGCTGGGGGAAGGAGAGGGAGGAGACAGACGGGCAGACAGAGACAGACAGAAACAGAGACAGGCAGAGACACACAGACAGAGAGATAGACAGAGAGACAAAGACAGGCAGAAACACAGAGATACAGAGACAGAGAGATAGAGAGACAAGGACAGGCCGAGAGGCAGACAGAGACAGAGGGACAGAGACAGAAACACAGAGAGACAGAGACAGAGATACAGAGAGATAGACAGAGGGACAGAGAGACAGAGGGACAGAGAGACAGAGAGAGGCAGAGACGGACAGACAGAAACAGAGAGACTGACAAGCAAACAGACAGAGACAGGCAGAGACAGAGACAGACAGAGAGACAGAGACAGAGAGACAGACACAGACACAGAGACAGACAGAGACAAAGAGAGACAGAGTCACAAAGACAGAGTCAGAGACAGAGAGACCGACACAGACAGAGAGACAGAGACACAGACTCAGACACAGAGTCAGAGACAGAGAGACAGACAGACAAGCAGAGAGAGAGAGACAGTGAGACAGGCAGAGACAGAGAGATAGAAACAAAGAGACAAAGACACAGACAGACACCGAGTCACAAAGAGACACAGAGAGACAGAGAGACAGAGACAGAGAGACAGAGACGCAGAGACAGAGAGACAGAGAGACAGAAACAGAGAGACAGAGACAGAGACACAGAGACACAGAGACAGAGAGACAGAGGCAGACGCGGGGCCCCACCATGGGCCCCAGCCCGTCCACACCGCCCTGGACACGCTGACGTTTGGGGCCGCCGGGCACTGGACCGGGGCCCCCGCACCCAGCTACGCGGCCTTGCTCTCTTTCCATTTATTTTTATTTCACTACCTTGAGATCTAACCTCTTGAGCGAAGGTCTCCACCCTGGGCCCCCACAGGAAATCTTCCTGCCTCAGCCTCGCAGAGACGGCCAGGACCCCCCCCCCGGATGCTGGCATCGTGTTGTTTTTTAATCTCACGTTCATCCAACAAAAAGGAAAAAAATATATCAAAATACTCACAGACCAGCTACCTGTGAACGTGATTTTGGATCTTTTAAAAACAAAACAGCCAAAAGAACGTGGAGCGGAGCTTCAGCGGCAGCCGCAGGGGCGGCTCAAGCACAGCCGAAGCCCACCCCGAGGCCCCCGGGCGGCCGCAGGATTTTCAAGGGAAATGCCCGGTTCTCCCGACTCCACCCGCCGAACTGGTCGGTCGTCGGCGCGTCGGGTCAGCATCGCCACCTGCCGGTCGGCGCCGTGAGCCTCAGGGGCCGCCGCCGCCTGGAGCCCGGAGGACCTGCCCGCGCACAGGGTTTGTCGACCGGCTTCTCGAGCGCACAGGAAGCGCCCGGCTTCGCGCTCGCGCTCGGGTCGTCGGCGTCCAGGCCGAGGAAAAGCAAAAAAAAATGACCCAAGTCAGACCTGATCGCGGCTCTCTGCAAAGCCGAGACAGGAGGGTCTCCAGGCGTGCGTAAAACTTAGGCAGTTTCGCCGTTAGAAAAACTCCTCCTTAAAAAAAAAAAAAATATATATATATATATATATATATACACATATATAATTATATATAAATATAAATTTATATATAATTATATATAAATATGTATTTTAATATATGAAGAGCTAAGGATATACCTCAGCGTGAAGGCAAAATCTGAAGAAGAAATAAAAAAGTCCACCTGTTGTTGGCAATATTGAGCCTAGAGCAGGTGGTCACGGGGACAGTGGGAAAATGATTTTTCCCCCCCTGGGATGAGGAATATGAGCGCTGGAACCGAAAATGTCAACACCTAAAAGATCCAGGGACGGACCCGTCACCTCCATGTCAGGGTCAAGACCCACCCTGAGCACCACAGCTGT
>PVIC010036417.1:17500-18500 GCA_004025085.1 Thryonomys swinderianus
AAGGTCACCAGGGCCCGGAAAGGTCACCAGGGCCCGGAAAGGTCACCGCGTCGGTGCGCGCGAGCTGGGGAAGCCGTTTCCGGGAAGTGTTTCCGCCCGGCCCGTGTGCTGAGCCCGGCTACAAATCCGTTTTTCCCGTTCCCTGTCTCACCCCTTCCATCTCCTTCCCGCCATCTCTCCTTTTTCTTCCCATCTGAAAAGCAAAAAAAAAAAAAAAAAAAAATTTTTTTCTAAAATCTGGAAATGTGTGTTTCTAAGTTTCTACTGGGAACACAGACCAATGTTTAACAAAAATAAATATTGCAGGGCCGGATGTTTAGCTCAAGCGGTACCGCGCCTACTTCGGAAGCACAAGGACCCGAGTTCAATCCCCGGTACCGCGAAAAAATAAAAATAAAAAATGAAATAAAATTTTAAAAATAAAAATAAATAAATATTGGAAGGCTTTTACCCATTTCTCTTTGCTATGTCTTAGGAAGCCATTCCCCCCAAAAAAGAAAAAGACTTAAAAGTTGGATTAATCGTTGTCAAATTCTTCCTACGTATCAGCGGAACACGACTGTACAGTTACAAAATTCACTTGAAAACGTCCCCGATATCTTTGATTCTCTCTCCCCGCCCCAAAACAAAAAAAGAAAAACTAATCTCAGTTCGGGAGATTTCCCTCAGCTGCGGTTTCAGTGCTAATTTATATTATTAAATTCTTTCCCTTTATTTTTCCCCCCCTTTGAGGTACTGAATTTTGAACTGAGGTTTCCTCACTAAACTGCCTTGTTATCCGGGGTTTTGTTTTGTTTTGTTTTTTGTTTTTTGTTTTTTGTTTTTTTCGGTTTTCTGTTTGTTTTTCGCCTGGAGGGAGGAGGGTCGCGCTAAGCTAATTTATAATTATTTACCTCTGCGTTTTAAATTTTAATGAATTTGCAGAAATGCTTTATCTGAAGTCCTCGTTCCGGGTTTATCTAAAGTAAACGAATGTGGGATATCATGGGAACGAAGACGT
>PVIC010036418.1:0-18613 GCA_004025085.1 Thryonomys swinderianus
GGGGGGGGGGGGGTCCCAGAAGAGTGTTCGGCCTTCCTGTCTCCCCTGAGCTTGTGGTTTCCTGTCCTCCCGGGATGAGCAGTTCCCCTCAGCCATGCTGTCCTGTCTTGGAGCCAGAAGACCGTGCAAAGACTGAAACTTCTAAAACATGAAGCGAAAGTAAATATCTCCTCCTTTAAGCTGTGGCTGTTGAGTTCTGGGTCCCAGCGAGGCAGAAAGTAACCAAGAAAGCATCCTCTTCTCAGCTGCTGACTGAGGCCCTGAGGAGCAGACTTGCATCCACGGGAAGTTCCTGAGCACACCTGGCTGTTGTTACCTCTCAGACATCCATAAAGATGCCTGCGCAGGGGCCAGGGATTTAGATCAGTGTGAGCACAAGGTCCTGAGTTCAGTCCCCAGTACCACAAATAAATAAATAAAGACTCCTCTGTGGCCCTCAAACCCTGCGAAGCGCCTGACCCTGCTCCTGGCAAACTGCCCCATGCGCCTGGGCCCACCAAGGCAGCTCTGCCTTCCCAAAGGCCCACAGAAACGAAGGGGCACTGTGCATATATGCAGCCAGGTGCAGGGTGCCAGAGCAGCCGGCGTACCCAGCCTAAGGGAGCTGCATCCCACCCAGCAGGGCACTCTACAGGACTGACAGCCCAGGCTGCGGAGGTACAGACCTCAGCAGTGTGGATCACAACCGTAGGATCCACACTGAGACTACACAGCAGTGCCCACCTGGAGCCAAAGCCCGCATTGCTCAACCAACCCACATGTCTTGGGTGCTTCGCCAGCAGAGTCTTCCCCTCTGAAGCCACCGTGAACTGCTGGGGGAGGCAGCTCTCACGCAGGCTGCACAGACCCTAACCTGAGGACACAGGAAGCACAGAAAACAAGGTAATGTGGTAACGCAAAGGGATGCAATAACTCTCTAGCAAATTGCCAAATAACCTGAAAAATAATTCAAAAGAATGATTTTAAGGAAACTGAATGAAATACAAGGCAATGTAATTCAATAAAATTAGATAATTTGTGATATGGATATGAATGAGAAACTGATCAAACAAAGATATCATAAAAAGGAACCAATCAGAAATCTTGGAAATTAAATAAACACAATTAAGAGCCACAACAACAGAATTATAAGGCATAAGAATTTCTAAGCCTGAGCACAGTTCTTTTGAAATTATTCAGATAAAAGAAAAATAAAATATGAAAACAATGAAGAAAGCCTTTAAAACTTATGTGATATCATTAAGTTAGTAAGCTTTTGCATTGTGGGCATTTCCAAGAAAAAGGAAAAGCCGTATTTCAAGTCACTGTGCTCCACAATTGTTGTATATTCTTTTCAAATCTTGGGGAAGACACAGACGTCTAGACCAAGAAGCTTAAAGAATCTGAAAGGAAATTTTTCCTAGACTGACAGCAGACTTCTCTGCAAGAACCTAACAGGGCAGGAGAGAACGGATGATATACTCAACATCTTGAAAGAGAAACACTGCCAACCAGAAATTTTCTACCTGTCAGGGCAGTCCTCCACAAGATGAAAATCACATAGTTTCTAAAACAAACAAAAGTGAGGAAATTTATCACCATAACACCACTAATACAAAAAATAAATTGAAAGACTAAATGTGATGATGAACACTTATAATCCCTGTACTCTGAGAGGCTGAGACAGGAGGATTGCAAGTAGGATCACAACCTCAGGTGACTTAGTGAGATCCCGTCACAAAATAAAACAGGGCTGGGGATGCATTTTACTGCAAAGATGCAGTAAAATAGATTCAACCAAGTACCATAAAAAAGGAGGAGAAGGTAGAGGAAGAAGAGGAGGAGAGGGAGGGAAGGAAGAAGGAAGGAAGGAAGGAAGGAAGGAAGGAAGGAAGGAAGGAAGGAAGGAAGGAAGGAAGGGACTACAAAGTGAGACCCTGTCTCCAAAAAAAAAAAAAAAAGACATCTGTATTCAAGTGTCAGTGTGGCTCTCTTCACAATAGCCAAGATATGGAGTTGCCTTTGATGTCCATCAATGGACAAAGTGTAAATGTACACAATGGAACATTACTCTGTCATGAAAAATGCAGCTTTGTCATTGGCAGTAGCATGGATGAAAATAGAGGACTTCATGTTAAATGAAACAGTTCCAATACAGAAAGACAAATCCCACATGTCCCACCTCATATATGGAAGATAAAAGGATGTTACCAAGGTGAAGAGTAGCACAGTGGTCATCAGGGGCTGCAGAGATGTGGGCAGGGAGGAGTGTGGAGAGCTGGGGACAGGTGTGAGGGTGCGGGGGGGCAGTAACTCCTCATGTTGCCAGTGGAGTGAGGCAACTGACACTAGTTTAGAGAGGATTTGAGTGTTCCAGGCACAAAGAAGTGCTAAAGAAGCCCGGAGCAGTAAACACCTGGAATCCAGTGCTCAGGGGCCAAGGAAGGGGTCCCTACTCAGGCCCAGAGTGGGCAGTTTAGCAAGACCGGAAACTGAGCCAGGAATGCAGCTCAATGTGAGGGTGCTGGGCTCCAGCCACAGTACCACAAAAAAGAAAAGGACGGCGACCCCATCATATGCACAACTAAAAATAAGCGCACAAGGTTAGAGATTTAACTCAGTGGTTCCAGTGCCTGCCTCGCAAGCGCAAGGTCCCTGGTTCAATCCCTGGTAACCACATACAATAATAGCAGTGACTCACACCCTCCAGCAATCAGTATCACACCCCACAATGCTGGGCGTGGTGGCTCACGCCTGTCATCCCAGCACTTGGGAGGCAGAGGCAGGAGGATTGCTGTTTGAGGCTTGCCTGGGCTACATAGTGAGCTCAGGGCCAACCTAAACTACAAAGCAAGACCCTGCCTCAAAAATAAAAATAAGAAAAATAAGGACACGGTGTTTCTGACATTTCAACAGGATATTCTTAGACACGGTACGCTAAGACCAGCCGGGGCGGAGGTGATCATCAGCGCTGACTGACCAGGAGGCCGCATCCACGCGAGGCCTTCCCCCGAGAGTGAGGGCACGTCCTAAGGTGACACCAGGGATGACGGCTACTTCTCCCCGTGCTCCTCCCTAGGCTTCGGAGGGTTATTTCCAGACCCTGAAATGCAGCACATTCGAGCTGCTCTGCCGCCCTGTGCCGACATCCTGAGCGCGAGGCGTCAGGGTTCAGATCTGCCTCCTTCCCTCCCACATCCGCCACCTCGCTGCTTCCAGCCTGGATCCACACATCGACCCCGTTCAGGGAAACAGTCCTCGAGGATCAGTCCAGCGTCTGAACCTGTCCTTCCAACCCAAAAGGCTCCTGAACAGGAGAGAATGGATCCTTCTGTCGTGGATCTTCTTCGTCCCTCGGCCGTCCGCGGCCTGGCCACTCACGGAACAGCCCTAACGACACTGGGCCGGGGACTCGGCCTGACGCCCCCGCGGCTCAGGCCTTCAATCGTCCCAGGCTCCGGCGCTTGTGCCGCCGACGTCAGCCACAAAGTGCAGCCAGCAGCTGTTTATTTACAATTAGATCTGCCAGCTGGAGAGCAGACATTCTCCGTTACCGAACCAGTCAGGGGTGCAGGAAAAGAAAAAACAGGTAGGGCGTGAAATGGAGGACAGGCCCATGCCACACCTCGCAGCTGTCCTTGTCCAACGGCGTTAGATGTTCTCAGCACTAAGAGTCAGCACAAGCACGGGCTGCGCTCGCCTGGCTTCTGGCTGCGGATCTGTCCTCTCAGAAACACAGCCCACTATTGGTACAAATTCCCAGTATCGAGTGTGATCATGATATGACGTGTATAGACAGTGGACCAATAAAGATAAAAATTTAAACAAGAAAGAAATGCAGCCCGCTAGGACTTGAGCTGGAGAAACCCGCGGCCTTCGTCTGGTCAGTGACCAACTCTGCCGGAGAGACAGTTTTCTGTCATGGCTTCAGCTTCCATCTGCCCCACATCCTATTGATCGGTTTTATCCCCTCTTTTTCTAAATAGTAAATTCAGGTAGCGATCAGAGTTGAAAAATGCACGTGGATGTTTTGGCTTCAAAATAATCTATTACGGTGTACAGGGGTGTTTGTGTCTGGGAGTGTCTTAGGCAATGACTTGCTCCTCTTCCTAATTCGACCCGTCCTCAGTAATCCTCCGTGCTGCTGAGTTTTCTGTCTTTTCCTTTTCTGGTAGCAGTGTTAGGAATCAGGACGGAAAAGCAGGAAAACTATGCAGAAAAGTGGAAAAGTCACGGAAAGTAGACTGCACGACACACCTTCGCGTTTTTGACTCTTACGAACGTCACACTAATGCACTCATTGCTCTGTGCACTCTCAGAAGGCCACACGGCCTGACGGCAAGGAAACCGGCTGTTCTCTGGGCTCCGGTGCACTGCGGATGGGGAGAGCTCCAGAACCCCGCCAGGATCCTCGCCCTGGTGGACATACGACGCGTCTGCCGTGGCCTCTCACACCGTACTGGGAAAGTCCAGCTCAGCCCTCTGCAGACCCTTTTCACCCTCATGAGAGTGGACACAGCCACTCGATAGAAGTGTGAGAACATTTGAGATCTCAGGGAGGCAGGAAAAGACACAGAAGAGCTTCCGAAGAGTAAAACGCTCCCGGGAGAGTAGCGGGGTGGGACCTTAGTGGCTCCAAAGCCTGGAGCAGAAGTTTACCATTTTCCTGTCCAGGTTCTGTTTTACCTGTAGGCCCAGACTCCACCCACCTCACCTCCTACCTGCCTCGGCCACAGAAGCAGTCATCTGCTTTCACACTACCTAGCTCACCGAAACTCAAAACAGCGTGAAGGACAGCAGAGTCTAAAATCATACACGAACGCCGGGAGACTGTGAATTGGTAGCACAAGCAAGTGAGAATGGGAGGGGTCTGGGCGAGAGAAGGCAATCAGACCACGCGGGGCCTCCTCGGGCCAGAGGGGACAAGGTCTCCAGACAACACGAGGTCAGTCCACACTGACCGCCAGATAACCAGACTAGAAACAGGGGAGAGCGCAGGCTGCCGTCTGCAGCCCTGGTGCCCGGGTCCAAGCAGGAACATGAGGAGAAGGAGGAGACTTTTCTCCTCTCAACACCTCTCCAGTTACAAACAAATTTTGTGCGACCTACTCAGTCAGCCCGTGGTTTCTTCCATTCCTGTGACAAAAATGATGCCTCTGTGTCCGGTGGCTCCAAGATCCACCTTCCCGCTACTCAAACAGCAAAGTTCAAAACGGTCTGGTTCGTCTTAGTAACTTCACTTGCTGGTCAGACCAAACCTCCAACTACGAAATGCCTGCACGATTGAGAGTGAATCTCGCCATGAACGGATGGGTAACGCTTCCCTGATGACGCGCCAGGCTCCTGTTCCTGCCTTGTAATGGTCATCATTGTGCTTCTAGATCTTGTGCTTTATTTGTGTAAAATATCGTAACCATGGCTCCTAAGAATATTAGTGATTCCAGCAGTCAAATGAAGAGGGAAACTGTGAGAACCATGATAGAGTTAAAGAAATAATTGTGAAATGTGTTGAAGTCCTGGAAAAAATGAGTCTATAAGTGTAATGAGTCTATAAGTGTAATGAGTCTATAAGTGTAATGAGTCTATAAGCGAGGCTGCAGAATGAATTATTTGGTCTTCCTTTATTTCTTGTGGGAAAAATATGTTCAGTTCTTGAACTTTTCAATATGTGAACACACATTTGGAGCAGACTGAGTTCCACAACTGAGATATCACGGTATTTCATTTGACCCAGAAGAATCTCTCTTCTCCTCACTTACACTCATTGCTACCTCCCAGACATCCAAATAACATCATCGGGCTGACTTGATGATTCAGTTCTCTGCAGCATGACTGAGTTCGAGGTAGCTTTGGAGAGAGACCCACATGAGGGCCCAGCCAGGAGCCGAGACAAGAACCGGGGCCCGGGAAGTAATGGACGGTCTCTCCAGAAACGGTTGTAAACAACTGTGGTGACCATTGTAAACCAAACCCCCCATTTTCAGTCTGCGACATTCTGCTCAGAATTCAGATCCCTAGGTTGTGTCACGTGCCTACCACTGGAAAGAGGAAGCTGGTCCCTTTCTCTGGGGTTCCCACAGTTGACAGGGAAAGGTCTCAAATGACACACAGGAGAAGGTCGCCTGTTCCCGGGCAGGCATTGCCGATACATCAGATCCAAGTCCTTGTCTCACTTATTTGGAATCTATGTGGCTTCCAAATACTACTTCGCTTATGGATTCTGTCTACATGGAATGTTGGAATCCAAGCTAACAAATTTTTTTCTGAGGTTATCAGCAACTCTGTCCCAACCATAAAAACAAACAAACAAATAAATAATGTGTCTGCAAAGTAGTTTGTTGCTAAATGACCTGCATCAGGTCATATTTACTCATCCCCAAGTAAATAGACAAGTCTCAGGGCGTCCTGACCTCAACACTGGCCTTGATGAGTGCCCGACCTTGATCAAACCTTGTTCCTTGTCTTCTGAAGAGGAAGAGAATAAACTAAATGCTCTCGGGTCTAGGCCGGCGAATAAATGAACTTGCCAGGTAGAAAGGCAAGGGAGGGCACACGATGCCACGGTCGTAGCCCTGGGAATAGAAACAGACATGGTTTTCAGAACAACATCAGAATTGCTTTGTTCTCCTTTTATAAATGATTGTTATCTAAGGATATTTGTAAGAAAATCTCTCCGATCTACACGAAACTTGTGTGATGTTGCTTCAAACCGACTGTAGCTGAATCAAACTCTGATGACCCCCACCTCAGCCTTCACCACCAAGAGCAGCTTTCCGACCCTCCGCATCCTCATCCTGTTCAGGTTAAACTTGCTTTCCACACTTCTGAACTCCAAACATAACTCAAATTGAAGTGCTGATGCTGGTCAAGCCGTGACACTGCCCTCCACCATGATTGTGAAGGTAGTTTTGTTTCTAATAGTTACAACAGGAGAAAATCACAGTAATGCGCTGGAGATAATAGATGTCCCATCTTTCATTTATCATTCATAATACTACAAAAGGAAATTCAAGGATAAAAGGATTCAAGGATTCTATTATTCTTTAAAGTGTGTTCTTTATGGAAGAGTCAACTTAGTCTCAGACAAAAATGCATAGAAATTATGACTTTAAAATTCTAACCTTTCCCTTGAAGCATTACTTGCCAATTTTGCAAATCTCTTGCAGTAAGAGACTATGGCCACCAGGTGGCAGCATAATATCATTAACGACATCTTGAATTTCAGGGCTATTTCTTTAAAAAAAAAAAAAAAAATATATATATATATATATATATATATATATATATATATATATATATATATATATATATATATATATATATCCCTGTACTCAATATACGTGATGCCTTTACAATTTTCAATTCTGTTACATTTATTGTAATCTTACCTTAAGCCATTCACCCTTACATAGGCCATAAATGTTTAAAATGTTTAGAATTGCCAACAATGTTGGCAGTTGGCAGTTAAATGGAGTAAAACTATATAAAAATTACTTATAATGAATTTGTTTAAAATATACTTGGTGATAATTACCTACTCCTCTTTTGGATCCTGCGAACTCATTCTGAGAATAACAAACACTGAACTTCGTAAGAGTGACCTTAGTGTGATTTGTGTCCCAGAATTCCAGAAATACTATACTTGAGAGACAGCCAGGTGACATGCATTGAATCACTCTGAAAATACAGGAATTGGCAGGTGTGCACGAGGTCATGGGTTCTACATTTGTCTCTCTCCATCGCTGGCACAAAACACCTGACTCCCACAACTTACTAGAGAGGCTTACTTTGGCTCACGACTTCAGAGGGTTCAGTCCGTAATCAGTGGCCCCTAAGAAGAAAGGGTCTGGTGGAAGGGGGGAAGGAGGGAAGGAGCCTCCTATGTAAGGGTGAATGGCTTAAGGTAAGATTACAATAAACGTAATATAACTGAAAGTTATAAAGGAAGGAGGAAGGCAGGAAGGAGCTCACCCCAGGACATCCTGGAAGGAGAGAGTGGAGGGCAGAGTGTGGGACAAGTATTCATCCTTCCGGGTCATGCTCCCCACCCCATGACCAAGCCCTTCCAACCAGGCCCCACCTTCTAACAGCATATTCAGCTATGAATTCAACAGTGAATTCATCCATAGCAGAGTACGGCACCCCATGATCCAGTTATCTCCTGAAAACCTCATCTCTGAACATGTGAGAACCTGAAGGGCATTTTATTTTGGAGGACATTTTACGTCTAAACCATGTCAAGTTCCATTCTCAACACTTCAAGAAAATAAAAAATAAAACACGAATTGAACTTCTGTATGTTCTGGGAATACCACTAAATTCAGATCTCAACTGTAGTGCTTAGCAAACTGGTCCCCAGCCAACTGAAAATCAGTCTCTTTTCTGGTCCCCTTTCTCACCCACTCGTATGGCAACCCTCCATCACCATGGAAGCAGCCACCTCTTTAGAAGCAAAACAAAACATTTTATCAGTAAAAATATACTTATATACACATCCATCATACTAATTTCTATCTGAAAAGTAACAATAACTTATTATCAGATACCCAGAAAGGGTTCTAATTGTCAATTTTCTCATAAATGTGACCTTAATCCATACATTCCTGTTGCAACATCAAAATATCTTAGACTGGGTAATTTATGAAAAAAGGAAATTAATATCTCTCAGTTGTGGAAGCTAAGAAAGTCAAGATGAAGGCATGAGCAAGTTCAGTATCTGGCAAAAGGCACACTCTGAGTTTATGAGGGGAAAGAATAAATACGATTTGAAAAGAAAAAGAAAGCACATGTATATAGGGGGAAGGAGGTGTGGGTGGATAGGGATATGAATAAAAATAAGAATTAACTCATCTCATATACTGGTACCAATTCCTCAATGTTGAGTGTGGTTGTGAACTATATATAAAATGTACCAAAAGAGAATTCAATTAAAAATAAATAAGGGCCGGAGATTTAGCTCAGTGGTTCCGGCACCTGCCTTGCAGGCGCAAGGTCCTGAGTTTGATCCCAGTAACCACATACAATGCTGGATGTGCTGACTCACGCCCACCAGCAATCAATACCACATACCACAGTGCCGGGCGTGGTGGCTCACGCCTGTCATCCCAGCACTCGGGAGGCAGAGGCAGGAGGATTGCTGAGTTCGAGGCTTGCCTGGGCTACATAGTTAGCTCAGGGCCAGCCTGAACTACAAAGTGAGACCCTGTCGAAAGAAAGAAAGAAAGAAAGAAAGAAAGAAAGAAAGAAAGAAAGAAAGAAAGAAAGAAAGAAAGAAAGAAAGAAAGAAAGAAAGAAAGAAAGAAAGAAAGAAAGAAAGAAAGAAAGAGAGAGAGAGAGAGAGAAAGAGAAAGAAAGAGAGAGAGAAAGAGAAGAAAGAAAGAAAGAAAGAAAGAAAGAAAGAAAGAAAGAAAGAAAGAAAGAAAGAAAGAAAGAAAGAAAGAAAGAAAGAAAGAAAGAAAGAAGAATGAGAAGGCACTACTTCCTGTGCTCTACCAAGAAGTGCAAACAGTCCCCTTGTATCTTTTACCCTATTTGTAATGGCTCCAACTTCAGACTAACTGCCTCCTAAGGGCTCTCTTTACACAACCACGTTGGCAATGAAGTTTCTACATTCAAATGTTGGGAGACCTATTCAGGCCATAGCATTTTGGGCTTAGACATGTGAGAAAAATTCATGTTTTTCTCACATGCAGAAACACATTCATTCTATCCCAATAATCCTAAAAGTCTTAACTCATTCAAGCATCAATTTGAAGCCTAAAGTCCCTACTCCAATCTAATTATCATATATCAAATGAGGATGAAACTGCATATACGATTCCTCCTGAAGCAAATTTCCTTCCAGCTGTGAACCTATGAGATCAGTCATCTTATGTTCCCAAAATGCAGTGGTAGGACAACTGCAAGAACTACCAAAAAAGCAAAGAGTAAATGATCCCAGTAAGTCCAAACACTCCAGCAAGCATGAGTTCTTGAGGCGTAAGAACCATCTGAGTTGACTGTGTTCCACCTCTGGATCCCCTGGGGAGGGCGCGAGGCTTGGCTTCAGTGGTCCTGGGCAGCCCACACCCAAGGCTTGGTAGACACAGCCAAGCAGCAGCTCTCAGGAGTTGGAGCTGGGTACTGGCAGTTTCCCCAAGCTGGCGCCACATGGTGAAGGCTTGGGACATCTGGAGTCCAGAGGCAGCCGACTGCCATGACCCGTGAGGCTCTGTGCTAACCAGGGCTCGAGGAACAGCAAGGCTGTGCTGGTGCCCAGAGGTTCCCTTTGGCAACTCTGAGAACCCCGGGTGCAACTGAGGGTTCCCACGGTCCTGATGAGTAGCAACTGCTTCCTGCTTCTGTGACAACTTTCTTCTCGCTCAGGCGCCCATGCCCTGGGTGCTCTCTCTCTCAAACACATTTTTATTCCGTAAATGGTCAACTTGAGAATTTTCCACCTCTAAGTTCTGCCTCCTTTTTGGTTATTAATTTCATCTTTCATGCACCTCTCACATTTTTCTATAAGCAGTCAGAAAAAGCTGTTCAGCCTCCTGAGCACTCTGCTTAGAGATTTCTCTAAATGTCCTCGTGCATCAACGTTCACTTCTGCTTTCCAGAAAATACGAGGCCACTGACAACTCTGTCACGTTCGTTACCACTTTGTAACAAGGGTCTTTGTTCCAGTGTCCCAATCACAGATTATTTGTTTCTAAAGTTACCGTTAGATGGCCCTGCCATCCATATTTATATAGTGCTTCTCAGTTATAAGCACTTTGATGATCTGCAGGGAATGTGAGGTTACCCATGGTCCTCCACTTTCCTCTTCTTCCCAGCCCTACTGGGATCACCCCTAGTGCTCCATCTACACCAAGGCAGGCTTTTCCCAGCATGCACTTCAGAACCATTCTGCCCTCCATTTATTCTCATTCCCATAGCTGCTTTCACATTTTAAGTATTTGTCACACCAGTACCCACTTTTCTTGTCACACCAGGACCCATTTCTCAGTACCATTCCTTCTTTCCACTTCCGTTACGATAACAAAATACAGTAAAACCTTGGTTTGCGAGCATAATTCATTCTGGAAACATGCTTGCAAACCGAAGCATTTGTATATCAAGGTGAATTCTCCATAAGAAATAATGGAAGCTAAGACGATTTATTCCTCAACCTCAAAACATTCGTATGACCATGATTATAACTAATACAAAATAATAATGAAATACAAATTATTTAAAAAAATAAATACATTAACCTACACTTATCCTTGAAATTTCTGTGGCTGGTGTGAGGAAGAGAAAAGAAAGGAAGGTTATTCTTAGGACAACTTTCACTATCACTAGTGGAGTCACTGCTATGTATCGGCTCAAAGGAATCCTTTGTTTTTTATGCAACTTGAACAAGGAATCTCTCCAAAGGTACTTGCTCTTGCCTACTTTTGAGAAATTCACATAACTGTGACACTGAGTTGTTGTTAAACAGATTCATTGCTGGCACTACACAGCCTTATCCAGGTGGTATTTTTCTAAAAAATGTTATTCTGTTGCCCACATTTTATACATCTCCCTAATCGCATCTGTGGTACGGAACTCCTCCATTTTTTCTCCTCCTCCGCAGATGGCATCTCCTCCATAACGACCACCCACAATCCCAAAGGGGAATCACTGGCTCAGTTGTGACCATGTGACATTCGACATTACATACTGCTCATACTTTTATCAAGTTAAATTTTATTAGAAATATTTGCTTGTCTTGTGGAACACTCATGGAACAAAGCTACTCTCAATCCAGGGTTTTACTGTACTCAGATAATTTATAGTAAACACAAGTGTATTTTCTCATAGTTCTGGAGCTGGAAAGACCAATGTTAGAGCACTAAGCTCTCTCTGCTCTAAAGATGGAGCCTCGGGCCAGAGATTTAGCTCAGTGGTTCCAGCGCCTGCCTCGCAAGCACAAGGCCCTGAGTTCGATCCCAGTAACCACATACAATGCTGGGCATGGTGACTCACACCCACCAGCAATCAATACCACATACCACAGTGCCGGGCATGGTGGCTCATGCCTGTAATCCCAGCACTAGGGAGGCAGAGGCAGGAGGATTGCTGAGTTTGAGGCTGGCCTGGGCTACATAGTGAGCTCAGGGCCAGCCTGAACTACAAAGAGAGACCCTGTCTCAAAAAAAAAAAAAAAAGCCACGGAGACTTTAGCTACTCCCTCAGGTACAAGGGCAAAACCTGCCTTGGAATATTGCAGGGGACGGGGGGGAGGAGCTTGCTGGGAATCAAACCCAAAGCCCTATGCCTACTGAGCAAACAGTCTACAAGTAAACTACATCTTCAGCTCATTCTCACACTTTTCTTTATACTAAAGGGTTTAGGCTCATTCATAATGGCTCCATCCTTTTTTTTAATGGCATCTTAATGGCTTAATTACCTTCTAAGATTGTCACACACTTTATATTACTATATTTGCAACGAAGTTTCAGTGTGATTTTAGATGACCTGTTCAGACCATAGCAAAGTTCTGCAATTATGTTAATGTTGTTGGGAGGGGTTTAACTACAGTGTCCAAACTGGTCTTGAATTCATGGATTCAAGTGCTCCTGCTGCCTCAGCCTCCTGAGTAGTTCTAACTAGAGGCAGTTGTCATTATTCCTTGTCTAAATTATTAAAAAATATTTTTATAATAAAGCAAGTATTCAGCTCAGTGAACCTACTGCCTGCTTTGCAAGCACAAAGTCATGAGTTCTGTCCCCAGTACCACCAAAAAAAAAAAAATCTAGACAACTTTCCATACTATTTTTCCATATCTAGATGTGCCCCCAAAGTTTCATGTGCTCATGCGTGGGGCTTTTTGGAAAAAATAGATCTGGGGCATATGAATATGGATTTTAGGTGTATAATATTGGACTATGGGTATAACAACTGAATAAGTCTATCAACTGAATTAGAAAAATTCTGGGTGTAGTTGAATGGATTTACTGAAGACAAAAGTCCCAACCTGTGTGTGAATGATACCAACCAATAGGCTTGTAGCCAGAATGGAATAAAGAGGGAAAGGGAGGCTCTCCACCATTCCCTCCTACCTGCACTGCCTTGGACTGCTTCTCCTCTTTGATACTCCTTGCCCAGTCTTGGAGCCAGACCACTATGGAACCTCTGTAAATTATGAGCTAAAATAAGCCTTTCCTCCTTTAACTTCTGGGTGTTAGGTACTATGTTTGGTAATGATAAAAAGGAGCAAGGAGAAGCATCTTTTACTCTTGCTGTCTCCTGTTTACATGCTTGTATTTCTCTGACATTCTTGGACCTGGGCTTGAACTACAACACTGAAGACACCACTAAAGCCAGTGTTCTAATTGTTTTACTTCAGCTGTTTGCTCCTTAGGCACTGCCCCCAAGGAAGCCCTTCCCGAGTCAGAGGGCAGAGTTCTGCCCCACCTCCATTCAAAAGGACAACATAGAAATAAATTTCCTTTTTGTTTGTTTTTCACAGAGCTAGTGATGGAAACTAGGGCTTCCTATATACAAGGTGACTGTCCTATGGTGGAACTTCAACTCAGCCCTAAGTAAAGTACTGACAGTTTTAAACAACCACCTTTATTCCTGATTTCAACTGTAATGATAGCAGAAATGATAGTCAATTCTCAGAGCACCCTGATACAAGCCCAGTAATATTTTAATTGTAAAGAAAATGGCTTATCTGCTTTTACTTTCTTTCCATTGAATGAGATGAGAAGGTTATTCCCATCCCCTCTGAGGGATGCCTGTCTGCCCAGAAACTCTGCAAATCTAAACAAAGCTGCAGGCACTTCCACAATGTATATTCTGCTGTCACTAAAACAAAGATGTCTTGGGCACCTGAAAGCCTGTTCCATCCCCAGGGTGAAGAGCTTCTGCACTTCCTGCCTGGGCTGTCTGAGAGCCATCCTTTGCACCCTAGACAGTACCAGACACAAGCAGCCAAGCAGAAAAGACATTGATCTTGCTCCTCTAACGAATATATATGTACTTAACCAGCTTATGTATTCATTACTTTTGTTCCGTGTTGTTTGCTTCCTCCAAATAAGACCAGTGAAGAATCTACAGAGTTTGTAAGCAATGGGCAATAGCAAGATCGCATCCAGAAAAGCCCAGGCAAGATGACACTGGAGGTAAATGAATAAAGCAGGGCAAACACTAGGCACACAATTCAGTAATCTTCTTGAAGGCATAAAGTCCTACTTACAGAAATAATTCTACTTTTAAAGAAATAATCATGACTCTACCAGTGATGTAGCCTGAAGACCATTCATTACAGTGTTGTTTATAACACTGGAAAATTAGAAATGACAGGATATTCTCAACATAGAGAGCTGAAGTCAGTCACTGCACTCCCATTGGACAATGTAACGTGCTGCCTTTCTGGTGGTTCAGTAAAGATAAGTACTGAAACATTTGATATGGCAAATGGCAAAAGTAGATTCTAAAATGCTCCTGGTCTATTTTGACAAATATGTCCTGGAAAAACATATACCAAATGGTTAATAGTGATGCCTCTATGTCAAAGGATTATGGTTGATTTATATTTTCTCCATTTCTTCCTTGGATCCTAATCTTGCTCATGTGTAGTTTTCTATAATAAAGATATATTGCTGTGTAATAAAGAACAATCCATTTACACCTACAGCACTGAGGATCTGTTCACATTACAGTTAATGAACAAGACAGACCAGAAGTTTAGAAAGTCAAGAAGGTATGAACTGGTCTAAATAAGCATCTACAATAAAACTGGAACCAAGTCAACACCTATTGCAAAAGAGGACATTTCGAAATAGAGGCCAGTTCCAAGACATAAAAATCAGAGCCCACATTGGGGTGACTGAGTCATGTCTGGGGCCTGAAATGTTTCCGGAAATCAGATGAGGGAGGAAGCAACTAATATTAACACTCACTCAATTCTCAACCCTCCTACACTTTCTGCTTCGTCTACAGTGATGGAGAGGAGGAGGAACAGCCCTAGGGATGGAACCTAGAGCCTTGCACACGCCAGGCAAGTGCCTCACTGCTGAACTACTTCCAGCCCTACTACAGGGATTCCCGGTACACAAACTCTCTAAATATAATAAACCCAAATCTCTGTTGCCTTACAAATCGCTGTTCCTAAAGTCTAGAGTCCATGAGAAAGAAGATTTTTTTTTTATTTTCAAATACACATTAATGCTCTAGTCCAGAGAAAATTGCCACATGTGTGGGAAGAGAAATTCCACTCTGCTAGATCAGTAGCTGACTCCGCTTTCTGTTAGCTGAGATTCCTTTACAAGACTCCTGTTTTATGTAAGAACATTAGAACTTGTTCCTATGGGTGTCTGGGTACATTTAATTCAGCTTTACCATCTTAAATCTCAGAACGGGTTCCTTGGATCTGCGGGCTTTCTTCCATCATCCACATTTCCAGCCTTTGCATGATGAGTTATAATGGTGCAAAAATCCATCCCCAAAACAGAGTTCTACAGGGATGGTCCACTGATCCCCTTGAAAGACTTTTCATTAAAAATTCTCAGATTCTTCACTTTCGCTCCTTAAGGTCTACCCACATGACAACATTAGCTGGACTATACACTCAGAGACACAGGTGCAGTACTTTGACCTGTCCTTTGAGCTCCTTCTGATAAGGTTGCAGGTGCCCAAGTTCAGTTACTCTGGCGTTCTTCCCTTTGTGTGGACATGCTTTGCACAGTGAGCACTTCAACTTTCATGACGCCATCCGTAGAGTTGTTGTCTAGGTTGTCCCAAGAGCTGACATCTCCATGAGTTCAGGCCCATCACAGAGGAAGCTGCAGAGTGAGTCAAATCCAGGCGAGGTGCAAGCTCAAAGCTCTGCAGTCTCCCTCAGGTCGAACACTAAGTGATTGGTCTAAATCCGATGAACTCAGTAAGACAGACTGCATGAGAAGGGAAAGTTTCAAAGAAAAAAGAAATCACTCCATGGATTACACAACTCGTTTCTCATCCAGGTATCTGTCTACATCTCCCTGTAACAAATATATTTATAGCTCATCTTATTCAACTTTCTTAAATCTTCATTTTTAAAATTTACTTCTCAGTAATTCTAAATTATTCTAGTATAACTCATTTATAAGAGCATGCATTTATCAGTCTGTCAGTCCCCATGCCAGGTATGCTGTGTTCCCACATAACTATATATTGCAAGGTTCACACTATGATCTTTGAGACATTTCTGCCTCGTGCCCTTGTCAGCCCCACTGTAGCAGGTGCGCAATAAATACAAACCATCCCACACTTTCTTTGTGATGATGGCATCACCAAGCCGAAGACAAGCGTTCTGGACTCTTGCTGGGGTGCACAGCACCTCTGACAATCATTACCAGGGTGCCCTGTTCAAATGCCCTGTGCCCACTGTGCCTTTGTTTCTTCATGCACAGAACAGAGTGAGATGAACCTGCCACACAAGTTGTTAAAAGACTAAATGATGGGACATATATAGACACATAGGAAAGTCTTTGGCACAAATAGAGACCATTTTTCAAACATGCATCAACTCCAGTCACATGGTAAACCATTCTAAAGGGAATTGCTTCACCTCACACTGCTCCCGAGAGGACCACACACCTACAGTTTTTTGGCTGACAACTGGCTTTAGATAACTCATGACTAGGCCAGGAGAATGCTGCAAAAAACAAAAAGACATATATAAAGTTTGGAAATTAATCAAATCTGTAGTATGTCTTGGTCGTTGATTACTACATCCACAGACTCTGTAGGTAAATAAAACTCAACACAGAAAATCTTCCCACAAATGCATATCCTCACTATGTTTTTCCCCTCGACACTGTCTAAGTATTGAAAGACCCATGCAGGAGAGAAGTCAAAAATCTGTGCGTGCCCTCCCTCTCTGGCACAGCTCTGGAGGGGACAATCCTTTCCCTGTATAAACCGTTTATTTGGCATATGAAGACAGGTGACCTTTTGCTAAAAACCCAGAGCAAACGTAATCTGCAAGGCATGTTCTTTGATGCCGTATATATTAACTCTTCAATTTTGCAAGATACATGGTGGAGATTGTGTGTGTGTGTGTGTGTGTGTGTGTGTGTGTGTGTGTGTGTGTGTGTGTGTGTGTGTGTGTAAAACTTCCTGTGAAGGAGCTGAGCAAGTGCCCCTCTGCCAGGTGGCTTTGTGCACACTGATTTACACTTCCACCAAAGGGAACCTTCCCGGTTGTGAAGAGGCCTTCTTAGCTGTAGGCATTTCATTCATCATCTTTAGCCTTTGCTGAGAAAAACATTTCAGAAGCTAGCTGTTCACCTCTCTGTAAAGATCAAGTCCACTGTGTTCAAGACAAATTGCTTCCTTCGTAGAGCTTTAAAAAGTTATTTACTTCTAAGTCCTAATGAAGATACATCACTTCAAAAAAGTCACAGAACAGAGGTCCCTGATAACCCCTGAGTGAATCCGGAGAAAGGTCGGCGGGGTCGTGGCGTGAGAGGTTTCTGCTGCCCGAATCAATCCCTCACTTGAAGTGTGTGCTGAGCTCTCTGTGCGCTGTGCTAACCAGCAGCCTGGTGGGTTGAGGAGGGTCACGCGCTGAAAACGACTTGCATCTGATAGCACCAGGACGACCAGATAACTTTCCCATCAAAGAAGGATAATCCCACACTCCTCTCACAAATCGTTCAGAAAGGAAGGCCAAAATGGCATCAAGAAACGCTCTTGAAAAGGACATAACAATGCTCCTTCCCTCAGCCCTTGGAAGGAGGGCAGCTGAGAGGATTCTGCCAGACAAGGAGGCTCTCACAGGAAGCATCAAGGTCTGGAAGAACTCAAGCCTCACTCAATCAAGGGCGTGTGAAGATTCCACTTGGAAGGTCAGGTCCGGCGCCTCTTTTCTCCCAGGACCTCTCAGCTGCAGACCTCTCCATCAGAGGTCTCCGCAGCATCTTTATGAACAAGAGGAGGAGGACACAGATATGCCGCGCTGAGCAATTTTCAAAAGACCGCTCAGCAAGACAGTGGCAGACGAGAAGTTCTGATCCTGTCGCCTCCGTTTCATTTCCTCCAGCACAGAAACTGAAGCTGCCTATCCAGCTACTAGATGACCACGGGATGTATGTTTCTAAGTAGAAAATTTCACACAGAAAAGCACAATAAAGTCCTCACAAGGGTCTTTATTGTGTTCAGGATGCCCCAGGCCATGCTAACCTCTAACTCTGTAAAGAACAGATTCAGGTCAGGCGTGGTGGCTCATGCCTGTAATCCCAGCACTCAGGAGGCAGAGGCAGGAGGATTGCTGAGTTCAAGGCTTGCCTGGGCACCATAGTGAGCTCAGGGCCAGCCTGGACTACAAAGCGAGATCCTGTCTCAAAAAAAAAAAAAAAAAAAAAAGAACAGATTCAGGTCCAAGAGTTTGCAAACCTAACTCTATGGAAGCCCTCTAGGGACCACTAGGGAACTACGCAAAGGCAGAGGGTGCCCTGCCTTTCTCCCCACTCAACCCAGGAATTTTCTAAACCTCTCTGCTAGAAGGAGGCCATCATTTATACATATGGCACAGTCAAAGCCAACACTATGTCTTTGAAAGTGTGGAGAAAGAAGCAAAAAGAATGAACCAGACCTAAGTATAGGTGGAAGAACGAGTGATAGAAAGGAAGCCATCAAG
>PVIC010036419.1:0-18588 GCA_004025085.1 Thryonomys swinderianus
GTGCCCAGGCAAGCCGCCACGAACTCAGCAATCCTCCCATCTCTGCCTCCCGAGTGCTGGGATTACAGGCATGAGCCACCACGCCCAGCATTATATGTGGTTACCGGGGATTGAACTCAGGTCCTTGCGCTTGCAAGGCAGGCACCGGAACCGCTGAGCTAACCCTCCGGCCCTTATTTATTTTTTAATAGCAAAACATTGGTGCTTTTTAGGCGTACACAATGATAACACTCATCATAGGGAATTTGCATGTGTACATGATACATCCCGCCTCGTTTTTCAAATTCTCTCTCCATATGCAAAAGGTTTGTTTCCACTTTTTCCTATTTTCACTTTTCTCCTTGTCCCATCTGTCCTTTCTCCCTCCCTACTCTCTTGTTCCCATTTGAGCATTTTCTTCCCATTTCCCAGTATTTAGTATATGTTTTAGTCTTTATTTGCACTTTGGGTTTCTCACACCAGAAAAGCAATGCAGGTTTTTTTGTTTTGTTTTGTTTTTTTGAGACAGGGTCTCACTTTGTAGTTCAGGCTGGCCCTGAGCTCACTATGTAGCCCAGGCAAGCCTCGAACTCAGCAATCCTCCTGCCTCTGCCTCCCAAGTGCTGGGATTACAGGCTTGAGCCACCAAGCCTGGCATTTGTGGTGTGTGGTTCTGATTGCTTGTGGGCATGAGCCACCACGCCCAGTGTTGTTGTATGTGGTTAATGGGGATGGAACCAGGGACCTTGCCTTGCTAGGCAAGCACTGGAACCACTGAACTAAATCTCCGGCCCAATAATACAGTATTTAAATGTGTGTCCGATTTATATCACTTAAGAGTATGGTTTCAGGGTCTATCTGTTTAGCTATAAATGCCTGGGCACGTCCTTTTTTATGGCAGAGTAGTACAGGATAGTATTTTAAAAAAACACATATTCTTCATTTATTGGTTGATGGGTATTTGGGCTGTCTCAAGATTTAGCTATTACAAACTGTGCCTATAATCATGGGTGTGAATATATTGCTGTGATATGATGCTTTTCTTTTTTTTTTTTTTTTTTCCCCCGCTTTGTAGTTCAAGCTCACCCTGAGCTCACTGTATATCCCAGGCAAGCCTCCAACTCAGCAATCCTCCTTACTTTGCTTCCTGAGCATTGGGATTACAGGTGTGAGCCACCACATCCAATATGTGGTATGTGGTACTGGATCGAACCAGGGCTCTTGCACTTGCTAGGCAGGCGTGGGAACCACTGAGCTAAATCTCCAGCCCCAGAAAAGACATTTAAATCTAGTCTTTTATATCAAGGGTTCTGGGCAAAGGAAGCCATATTCCCGAAGACATTGGAGTGCAAAGAAAAATCCTCAAATTTGGGGAACTGCAGTTTATTTGGAGTTTTGTGGAGCAGACTTAGAGCAGGGAGCTTGCAAGGCCAGAGCAGATCCTGATGAGGCATCACAAGCACACTCATAGACTCAATCTTCATTTTCTCATCTATGGGCAGCCTTTGAAGAGTTTTGTTTGTTGTGTGTGGTGCTGAAGGTAAAACCTAAGGCATTGTGCTTGCTAAGTAGGTGCCTTACCACTGAGGTATATCCCAGCTTGCCTCTGTAAAGTTTTGACTAAGGTAGTGACTGAGTCAAGCTTGAGTGTTACAAAAGAAAATCCCTGGTTGAAGTAGGAGTGCTGTGTGGAGAACAGTTACCCTGGGGCCCTGAGACCAGGTAGAACGATGTGAACTCCAGGAATCCTAAAAGGAATTGGTGAGGCCCTGATTTGGGTGGGGTGCCTCCTTCCTTCCCATTCTCAGTATGACTCTCCTATCACACAGGAGCAAAGACCGGGCTCAGGAGATTTCCCTGTCGCATCCCCCTTCCTGTCCCCCAGTATTGAGGATTGAACCCAGGGACCACTGGGCTCGATCTCTGGCCCTTTTAATAATTTTTATTTGAGCCATGGTCTTACTAAGTTGGTCTGGGATGGCCTCAAACAGTTGATCCTCTTGTTACTAGCCTTCCAAGTAGCTGAGACCACAGGCATGGCTTGGCTGTATCCATGCTTGGCTCCCTCAATACCCCTACTTGATTACTTTTATATTTCTTTGTATAATTCTCTTCTGCTTTACCAATATCTGATAGTGTATTCATACACATTTGATGTCTTTTCTTTTCTCACTCTCTAGTGCTAGGATTATAGGAATGTGTATCACACCCAGTTTGACTGATAGATTCTTGAGAACAGGATGAACAGGGTCAGGA
Source organism: Thryonomys swinderianus (assembly GCA_004025085.1). Classification (NCBI taxonomy): domain Eukaryota; kingdom Metazoa; phylum Chordata; class Mammalia; order Rodentia; family Thryonomyidae; genus Thryonomys; species Thryonomys swinderianus. Next base: position 2,236 of record PVIC010036419.1, read on the forward strand.
TAAACAGGATTATCAGGGTCTGGGTGACTGGCCTTAAAGGATAAGAAGGGAATTGAGAGTATTCCTATTCTGTTGAGCATCCCTTTAATTGAACCTATAAGCCAGTTTACTTACTTGTGCTAGAAGCCAGTTGATTGATTCTCCTTCAAACCTTGTCTTGGCCTCCAGAATACTCAGTGCCAAGTTTCATGTACATCAAGTCCGTGCTTTTTTTTTTTTGCTTTTTGAGACAGGGTCTCGCTTTGTAGTTCAGGCTGGCCCTGAGCTCACTATGGTGCCCAGGCAAGCCGCCGCGAACTCAGCAATCCTCCTGTCCCTGCCTCCCGAGTGCTGGGATTACAAGCGTGAGCCACCACATCCCGCACTGTGGTCTGCGGTGTTGATTGTTGGTGGGCGTGTCTCCACGCCCAGCATTATATGTGGTTACTGGGGATCAAACTCAGGACCTTGCACTTGCGAAGCAGGCGCCAGAACCACTGAGCTAACCCTCTGGCCCCGTGCTTTTTTTTTTTTTGAGACATGATCTTACTATGTAATTCAGGCTGGCCTTGAGCTCATTATGTAGCCCAGAATGGCCTCAGACTCATGGTGGTCCTCCTGCCTTTGCCTCCTGATTGCTCAATTCAGTACTGAGCATTTCCAATGTAAAGCCAGTTAGATAATGACCCTTGTTGTCAGGAAACTCCAGTTCTAGTTGAGGTGATTGAGTCAACCAGTGCACATGCCAATATTGATAGTGATGTTCTCTACAGGAAATAGGGTCAGTGTGACAATAACTAGCAGAGATGAAAGGGGCTGTCCTGGAGTCTGTGGTAAGGTACAGTTTTCCTGAGGAAGCCTCTGAGCCAAGAGGTGTTTCACAAGCAGCCAGTACAGGAAGGTGTATTTGTGTGTGAGGTTAAGCCTTTCCTGTCCCCAGGCTTGATGTGGCTCCCTTAGACTCAGAGGAAAAGTCTGAGTTTGGTCTCTGGAGCAGTCTTTAAACCCTCCCTCTTACACACAGCTTGTCTTCATTTCCTTTATGATCTCCTTATTATTGACCTTGACTGGTACACTTTAACCTCAAGGGTTTTTTTTTTTTTTTTTTTTTTTTTTTTGCTTTTTGGAGACAGGGTCTTGCTTTGTAGTTCAGGCTGGCCCTGAGCTCACTATGGTGCCCAGGCAAGCCACCGCGAACTCAGCAATCCTCCTGTCTCTGCCTCCCAATTGCTGGGATGACAGGCATGAGCCACCACGCCCGGCATTGTGGTATGCGATGTTGATTGTTGGTGGGCGTGTCTCCACGCCCAGCGTTATATGTGGTTACGGGGGATCGAACTCAGGACCTTGCACTTGCGAGGCAGGCGCCGGAAACACTGAGCTAACCTTTTGGCCCCTAACCTCAAGGGTTTTGCACCTTCTCCTTTGGCTACTTAGAGTGCTATTCCTCCTGTTGTCCACAAAACCCACTCCCTCACCAGCTTCCAATTGTACCTCACATGTCCCTTTCTCAGTGAGGCCAGCAGTTCCAGCCAACCCAATACTTGAGGCTTTTTTGTATGTTTCTTTTTTCTTTTTTTTGGTACCAGGGATTGAATTCAGGACCTTGTGCCAGTGAGGCAGGTGCAGCGCCACTGAGCTAAATCTTTGGTCTATTTTGTTTTTTTCTGTCACACTTAATACCCATGTCACAGTCCTCAGCCTTCCTTATTGTCTGTTTTCTCCTGTATAATGGGAGCAACATGGCGATGAGTTTTCTGTACTTCTGCTGCCTGGAACAGTGCTTGGCATAGAACAAGTGTAGTCCTTACTGACTGAATGGACTTCCTGGGAAAATCTTCAGTAGCTGTGTGGCAAATAGACCATAGAGAATGAGGCCAGAAGCAGGTAGAACAGTTGGATTACTGAACTGTTGAAGTTAGAACATAGGAATTTCTGTTAGGAAAGGTGGCTGGATTACAGGCACACTTGGAAACAGACAGCACCAGCAGATGTGGCTAGTCCTTTGTTGTTACTAGAGTGGGCTCCTCAGAAGCAGTGAGGGTATTTTCTTTTAAAAGTGTATTTAGCTAGGTCCAATGGCACCTACCTATAGTGCCAGCTACTTAGGCTGAACCAGGAGGATCACAAATTCAAGGCCAACCTGGGGAATTTATCAAGACTCTCCAAATAAAATAAAAAGGGCTAGGGGTAGGGATTTAACTCAGTGGTTCTAATGTCTGCCTTTTAAGCCCAAGCAAGGTCCCAAGTTTGATCTTTGTACTACACACCACAGTGCTAGGTGTGGTGGCTCATGCTTGTAATCCCAGCACTCAGGAGGCAGAGGCAGGAGGATTACTGTGAGTTTGAGGCCTGCCTGGGCTACATAGTGGGCTCAGGGCCAGCTTGAACTAAAAAGTGGGATCCTTTCTCAAAAAACGTGGTGGTGGGGGGCTGGGAATATAACTCACTATTGTCCCTGGGTTCAGTCCTTGGTACCACCAAAAAGGTATGTTAGGGGGCTGGAGATTTAGCTCAGTGGTTCTGGCACCTGCCTCGCAAGTGCAAGGTCTTGAGTTCAATCCCGGTAACCACATACAACAATGCTGGGCATGGTGACTCATGCCCACCAGCAATCAATACCACATACCACAGTGCCAGGAGTGGTGGCTCATGCCTGTAATCCCAGCACTCAGGAGGCAGAGACAGGAGGATTGCTGAGTTTGAGGCTTGCCTGGGCTACATAGTGAGACCCTGTCTGAAAAAAAAAAAAAAGGTATGTGGGATGCAGGTCCTTGACAGGTAACAATTATGTGTTCTTGTGTTTGACCCCTGTTACTGTAATAAATACATATTAATTGCCTCTGGAGCGTTAGGCTTTTTGGAAGAAAGGAGTCTTGTAACAGCTGTGTAACAGGAAGGTTTTCTCTCCACTGCCTTTTTACAGATTTCTTTTTTCTTGGGGAAAGAAAACAACCCTCCTCCACAGGAGCCCACAGAAAAGGACCTCAAGACAAGTTGCATCCCTTCCACTCCTGCTACCTCTCCTGTGCTGTGCCCCCTGAATGTCAAATCCAGCTCCAAGGACGGGGAGTTGGATAGTAGATACATGGAAATGTCTAAGAAAGTCAGGCGCTCCTATAGCCGGCTGGACACCCTTGGCTCTGCCTCCACCTCCACCCCTGGCCTCCGGCCCTGCTTTGGTTTTGAGAACCCAAAAGATTTGTCTGGAGTATCACCTGTGTTGTGTTCAAAGTCAACTGAGGTCCCCAAGGTCCCTGCAAAGCCCTGGTCCCCAGACACGAATCTCCCAGGAATCTCTCCCCTAGTCATGAAAGAGAAGCGGAAGAAGAAAAAGGCGCCAGAGATACTGGTGAGTGAGTAAGGGGTGCAGAGTCTTTCCTGCTGTTTCCTGTGTGCCTGGAAGATGTGCAGGCCCAGGAATCAGCTCTGGCTCTCGGGTGAAGGCAGCTTCTACAGGGTGTGGGTGACAGGTCTAGCCTGTTGGGCCCTCTCCCCACTCACCTGGCCCCATTTCTCTTCCCCAGAAGTCGGAGCTGGATGAGTGGGCCGCAGCCATGAATGCTGAGTTTGAAGCTGCAGAGCAATTTGATCTCCTTGTTGAATGAGATGGCCTGAGGGTGCACCTGGCCAGACTCCCCCCCCCCCCCCCCGCCTTGTACCTAGCACCCTCTCAGTGAAGACACTTGGGGTCCCTGCTGGCCTCTTTATCCTTGCAGGTTCTGTTGTTGCTCATGAGAGAGATCTATCTACCATGGGGGCTCAGGCAGCCCCAATGCCACTGTTGTTCCAGAAAACGGGGTCTGCCTGGTCCCTCACTCATCATTCCCTCGTCCTATATCCCCAAAGTATCGGGTTGAAGGGCCACCCTGCTCTGGTTGGGAACCAAGGCTGCTCTGAACTAGCCGTGACAGAAACAGGCCCCTTGAAATCTGGCTGGGCCTCTGGATCTGCCCTGTTAGTGGCCTGTTTCTCAGTCACAAACCCATCAGTGTAAGGAGGCGCGGATTTCCCTGAGTTTCCCCTTCAGTTCTGTGGACGGTGTAGGAGAAGGTTCATGGGCTAGGAGACCATGCTGCCCTCAAAGAAGAAGCTGGACACTCAGCCTGTGGAGCCTAGGTTTTAGCTTTTGTTCTTGTGATACTAGGGATTGAACCTAGGGCCTTCATACTGCCCTGAGTATAAAGCCTGCTTATTTTTATTAAATTCCGAGACAGTGTCTGACTAAGTTCAAACTTACAATCCTGCCTCAACTTCCCAGCGTTCTGGGTGCTCCCGCACATCCATTTGGAACCCAAGTGTGGAGAGAGGGAAGGAATCTTAACTGGGTCCTGACTGTAAATATTTCCTAATTTGGAGCTGTTGTGTTACATGTTTGTGTCCTGCAATTGAGGTGGTAAATGTGAGGTTGCAGGGGTATTGTTCGGGACAAAGAGGATGCATTTTGTGGTGCCCAGTCTGTGTTGACCACCTGTCCAGGGGCAAAAGGTGAGCCTTCTTGTCATCCATACCTATTTAAAAATAAGCCACGCATTCTTTGGCCCTGGGAGAATAAAAGGTCCTAGTCCCAGGAACATTTTGCACCTGTACTTGTAATGTTCCAGGTAGCTTTCCGCCCTAGATGAAAAAGTTGCAGGGGTTGGTAGCTTTCCCTTTAGCTTCTGTTTTGTTTTTTTTGTTGTTGTTTTTTTGAGACAGGGTCTCACTTTGTAGTTCAGCCTGGGTCTGAGCTCACTATGTAGCCCAGGCAAGCCTCGAACTCAGCAATCCTCCTATCTCTGCCTCCTGAGTGCTGGGATTACAGGCGTGAACCACCACGCCCGGCACTCCCTTTAGCTTCTGTACAGTGCTCTTCCTCAGGAGCCTGTCTAAGGGGGTTCTGGGCGGGTTGAAGTGGGGTTTGTGTCTCAGAGACATCTCTTCCCTTTCCTTGGTACTGGTAGAAGGTATGTTTTAAACTGCCCTACCCACCACAATTCCAACCCAACCCAGGCCATGGAATTAGAGGCTGAGAGGGGTCAAGGGGTGGGTGGACAGCAGAAGGTGGGAGAAGATGATCCCTCACCAGGGTACTGAGGGGCACCGTACAGGTGGGGTGGGGGGAAGAGTTCTCTGTTTAAGGCCCTACACACTGCAAGTGGGACCTTCACCAGGTTGAGCCCACTTAACGTTGACTGGACCACACCTGACGAAATCTGGTCTCTACTGGCTGGCAGGGCAGAACTCGGGCAATGTCTTAGTCCTGCAGAATCCAGAGGATGACAGAGTTGATCTTGTCACTTTCTGTTTCCAAGAGATTAAACTAGTATAGGGAAAATGGGTTTCACCTTTAAATAAACAAACCTGATCAAAGGATTTCTGCCTGTTCCTACACTGTGCTCCTACTGGGTCAAAGTTGAAGGTGAGGGTGAGAGACCCTGGAAGGCAAGACTTTGGACCCTATCACCAGTGCTGTCCTACAGCTACCAGTGGTGCTGTGGTACATCCTTGTCCCCTACTGTTGGTCTGGTTTTGCCCCGTCCTCAGGAGTGGAGGCTTCCTATGTCAGGAGGGACGAAGTGGATGTGGGTGGGGCTGCCAAGAGCCCTCTCCAGGTGCCCAGGAACCTCAGCCCTCCCTGAGCCCAGCCCTGCACCCCCTTCCCTTTCAGCTCCTTTGAAGGAGCCAGCGGCCCTTGCACAGTGGCCCAGGCCAGACTGAACAGCAGTGGGTGCCGCAGGAGCCCCTGGGGAACCAGCCAGAGAGGCGGATTCCTGGAAACTCCCCAACACAGCCTGAGATAAGGTGCAGGGACATACATTCAGGCAGCACTGCCCAGCCGCCTGTCTGTCACATCATCTACACTCATCTGCCTCCTAGTCCTCCAAAAAAACCAAGGCCTTAAGTTCTCAGAACTGCCCCTCGACCTCCTCCCCCAGCCAGAGGAGACAGGTGATCAGCCTTTCTGATCCGGTCCTCTAGCTCTTGTTTTCTCCAACTCCTAAATGGGTGTGTTCATTTTATGGTGAACATGTTGTCCAACAGTTTTGAAGCTGGGAACGGGGGTATACCCCTGTGATCCCAGCACCCTGAGAACTTGAGGCAGGAGAATCATGAACTCAAGCCCAGACTAGGAGACTTGATGACACAGCAAGACTCAAATTGAAAACAAAGATGGGGACGCAGCTCAGTGAGGCCCTGGGTTCAATTCTCATTGCCACCACGTGTCCACACACAAAGGCCTTAATGAGCATTTACTGTTGGCTACTACTATTCTCTAAGGGCTGAACTCAAAAGTGGTGCCTCAGTTCATGAACTCAATTTAGTAGTGAGGTTCATTGATGACCTAATTGGAAAATTGATTCATTTCTTGTCCAATTCAGTTTGCAGACAGAATCGTGGCGATAATTTTACAAACCAAGGGACCATTGTATCCTTGAATTTCTCCCTGTTTCGTTGGAACTTACTCCCAGTGACATAAAGATCAAGGCCACTGCCAGTTGTGATCTATGCCTGTAATCCCAGCACTTGGGAAGCTGAAGCAGGAGGATTGCTGTGAGTCCAAGGTCAGCCTGAGGTGCATAGCGAGACCTTGTCTCCAAAAAAAATTGCCAGGTGTCCTGTACTGAGTTGGGCAGCTGTGTGGGGCACCGTGAGGCCTGCCTCTGTGCTCTGTAGTTTGCTGCTCTCCACTCCCAGAGCTCTTGGTTTCCTACCTGTCGAGTCTACTCCCATTTTTTTTAAATTTTTTTTTTGAGACAGGGTCTTGCGTTGTAGTTCAGGCTGGCCCTGAGCTCTCTATGGAGCCCAGGCAAGCCGCTGCGAACTCAGCAATCCTCTTGTCTCTGCCTCCCGAGTGCTGGAATGACAGGCATGAGCCACCATGCCCAGCATTGTGGTATGCGGTGTTGATTGCTGGTGGGCATGAGTCTCCATGTCCAGCATTATGTGGTTTCCGGGGATCGAATTCAGGACCTTGCGCTTGCGAGGCAGGCGCCGGAACCACTGAGCTAACCCTCTGGCCCGAGTCTACTCCCATTTTTGGCTCGCACAACCCCACAGACAAACGTGAAGATCTCCATCACCGTGGTCCCCTGTGGGTCACAGCCCAGGCCTTCCTGGAGGCCCTTGGCCCACTCATCCTCTGTCCCAGCAGGAACTCCCTGTATCCTCCCACACACTCCTGCCTCTGCTTATACTCTCTCCCTTCTGGATGGCCTTTTGTCCTCCTCTGGCCAGGATTTCTCCCTTATTTGAGATCAGGCAGCACCTGCTTGGCACTGTCCTTGTGGAACTCAGGTGGCATTGGCAATTTCTTGCTGCTGGGCATTTTTGTTTTTGTTTTTGTTTTTCTCTTAGTACTGAATGGGGATTGAATTTAGGGCCTCTCATAACAGGCAAATGATATATTCCCAGCTGTCCTCTCCCCTCCCCTCCCCTGTTTTAAGATAGTCTCACTATATGGCCCAGGCTGGCTTTGAACTCATGGCAGTCTTCCTGCCTCAGCCTCCCAGGTGCTGGTGTTATGGGTGTATACTGCTGCACTCAGCATTCCCAACCTGTTAAAAGCATTTTTTTTTCCTTTTAAAATATATTTGACACCGGGTCTTGTTAAATTGCCCAGTCTAACCTCAAATTTGCAGTCCTCCTCCCTGAGTAGTTGGGATTACAGGCCTGTGCTACCAGCAGCTCAGCTTTCTGTACAAACCTCTGTGGAACACCCTGCACTGGTCATCTGTGAACCCGAAGTATCCACAATCTCAGAGACAGGAGGATTGCTGAGTTCGAGGCTTGCCTGGGCTACATAGTGAGCTCAGAGCCAGCCTGAACTACAAAGCGAGACCCTGTCTCAAAAAAAAAAAAAAAAAAAAAAAAAAGAACAGCAGGACAGATGTAACCCACTCCTGCACTCACTGAACCCTGATAAATACCACTGTCACTGTCACAGCAGGAGCCTTGGGCCAGACCCTAAACACACAGGCGGAACAGAACCTGGTTTAAGGTTCTGTTTGAGTGCTGGGATTACAGGCGTGAGCCACCACTCCCAGCACTGGTATGTGGTATTGATGGCTGGTGGCTGTGAGTCTCCACGCCCAGCATTGTATGTGGTTATCAGGGATCGAACTCAGGACCTTGCGCTTGCGAGGCAGGTGCCGGAACCACTGAGCTAACCCTCCAGCCCTGTCCTGTTCTTTTAATATATTCTCTTTCATGTACTTATGATTAGGCCTTTAAGGCACCTCAGCTTTTCTTCATGGTATAACTTAGCTACTGCAGACGTCTCTGTGTGAATGTTTTTCTTTTTTTTCCCCTCAGGACTGGGGATTGAACCCAGGGCCTTGTGCATGCTAAGCAAGCACTCTGCCCCTGAGCTATGATTTTTTTTTTTTTTTTTTTTTTTTTTTTTTTTTTTTTTTTTTTTTTTTTTTTTTTTTTTTTTTTTTTTTTTTTTTTTTGTCTCTGGAGATGTTCCTTTAGCCCTAGTTTGGAAAGGAAATTCTGTGCGGTGAACATCTTGCTGGTTTACTTGCCTGCTTCTGAGCAGCTGCCCTTCACTGGAGGTTGGCAAGTCCCTGGGATGAGGGCCCTCGACAGAGGTGTCTCCAGTGTGCACCCAGGCACTGTCTGACCTTGGCCACCCCGAAAGTCTCTGTGTAGCACAGAGCACATTAATTAGATAGAGCCATGCACAGATGAGTCAGAGGCGTAGGTGGAGCTCAGTGTAGAAAGGCCACACTTAGGTCACCAGCTGCTCTCAAATCAGCTTGTCTGTAATCACCTGGTCAATAGATGCAGTGTTCTCAAATTTTGGAGAGGGGAAAATGGTGACAGTCCTGTCTCTTTTGGGGAGGGAAGGGGATACTGGGGATTGAACTCAGAATTTATACACACTAGGCAAATGCTCCACCACTGAGCTACATCTCCAGCCCTTCCTGTCTGTTGGTTAAAGACTTTCCATTAATGTATTTTATAAAGTAATATTTTGCCAGGTGTGGTTCCACATGGCTGTAATCCCAGTACTCTGGGAGGGAGGCAGAAGGGTCACAAGTTCAAGCGCAAGCTGAGCAATTTAGCAATTTAGCAGATCCTGTCTCAAAGAAAAATAAACTAGGGTTGGTGGTGTATTCCTGTAATCTCAGCACCTGGGAGGCTGAGCAGGAGGATCACTGGGAGTTCAAAGCCATAGTGAGTTCAAGGACAACCTGAACTACATTAAAAAACCCTGTCTGAAAAAACAAAAATAAACCAGGCGTGGTGGCTTACACCTGTAATCCCAGCACTCGGGTGGCAGAAGCAGGAGGATTGCTGGGACTGCTGAGTTTGAGGCTGGCCTGGGTTACATAGTGAGATCAGGGCCAGCCTGAACTACAAAAGAGAGACCCTGTCTCAAAAAAAAATAAAAAAATATGAGCTGAAGTATAGCTCAGTGCAAAGCAAGTGAGTTCAATCCCCAGCACTGCAATGTCAATATATATGTATTTATATTTATAATAATGTCATTATTTACATAGATAACACATGTATTAGAACCCTAGGAGAAGAATTCCAGGGGTTTCTCTCCAGTGGGTTTTTATCTTGCCTCTTTGGGATTCATGATGCCAGGTGAGGTTATCAGCATCAGGAAACCAAACTGACAGGAATAGATGACTCTGCCTTCCTCCTAGATCTTTTTAGTTGCACATCTAACGCCAACTTGTTGAACCTGACTGAGTTTTAGTTTTCCCAGCTCTGAGCATCAAGAATTTCACACTTGCGGAGATTCCTCAGAAAACTAGGACTAGAGGTCCCATTCGACCCTGCTATCCCCCTGCTAGGAATATACCCAAAGGAATTTTTAAAAATCTCATTGGGAAGACAGATGTACACCCTTGTTCATAGCAGCTCAGTTCGTGATAGCCCAATCTTGGAAACAACCCAAATGCCCATCAACTGGAGACTGGGATAAAGAAGATGTGGGGTTTTTTATTTATTTTTTTTTGGAGACAGGGTCTCGCTTTGTAGTTCAGGCTGGCCCTGAGCTCACTGTGTAGCCCAGGCAAGCCTTGAACTCACAGCAATCCTCCTGCCTCTGCCTCCCAGGTGCTGGGATTATAGGCGTGAGCCATGATGCCTGGCACTGTGGTATGTGGCACTGATTGCTGGTAGGCATGAGTCACCACACCTGGTATTGTTGTATGTGGTTACCAGGGATGAACCAGAGACCTTGTTCTTGCTAGGCAGGTGCTGGAACCACTGAGCTAAATCTCTGCCCCACCCCCATTTTTTTTTTTTTTAACATCAGTTTTTTGTTGTTGTTTGTCTTTGAGACAGGGTCTTGCTTTGTAGTTCAGGCTGGCCCTGAGCTCATATGTAGCCCAGGCAAGCCTCAAACTCAGCAATCCTCCTGTCTCTGCCTCCCGAGTACTGGGATGACAGGCGTGAGTCAGCATGCCCGGCATTGTGGTATGTGGTGCTGGGATTGATCTCCAGACCTTGTGCTTGTGAGGCAGATGCTGGAACCACTGAGCTAAATCCCTGACCCATTGGTTGATTTCATAATAGCAGCCATTCTTTCTACCCCACCCCCCCTTTTGAGGTAGGGCCTCACTATGTAGTTCAGGCTGGCCTTGAACTCACTATGAAGCTAAGGATGCCCTCAAACTTGCAAGGATCCTCGTGCCTCAGCCCCCTAAGTGCTGGAATTATAGGTTTGTGCCACCTCACCTGGTCTAGCAACTAGTTTTGAGAGATCCAGTTCTCCAGGCCAAGTGCTGCTGTAGTGAAATCAGATCAGGCTGGAAAGGGCAGGCAGGCGAGACTGGATGTGCTTGCCAACCAGGCCTGGGTCTTCCTCAGTCTTCCAGGGGCCAACAAGAAGCCCCCTGTGGGCAGACCTCGAGACCAGTGGTACAGCCTGTTGAGGCGCAGCGCCCTGAAGAACCTGAGGTCTCCACAGAGTCGAACATGGAGGTGACAGCACACCCTTGTGCCTCCCAGGGTGGGGGCAGGGGAAGGGGTGGGCCAAGCTCTGCCTCAGCGGTGGTCATCGCAGTCCTTCTCGCTGGGTCTCGAGTTCCTGGAGAGTCTGGGCCCTGCTCCTGGGCCAAGGCCTGAAGAGCATGCAGAGGGTGGTTCTTGGCTGGAGGGGCTCTTGGACCACTCTCATTTATAACTTCTACCTCCACCCCCCTTCACAGACTGGGGGTGGGGAAACTGAGGACTGTGGCTAAAAAGCAGAAAGATATAGCCAGTGTGTGAGTGCTCATCTTTAAATCTAGGACTCTGGGAGGCTGAGCAAGGAGGGTTGCAAGTTAGACCCCAGTTTAGGCCTCTTAGTCACTTAGCAAAATACTGCCTGAAAATAAAAAGGGCAAGGGATAGTATAGCCGAGTGCAAAGACCCTGGGTCCAGTACTTAAAAAAAAAAGTGGTGGGGCATGAACAGGAGGGCAAAGGGAGACCTGGGTTCTTGGGCAAGCAGACTCAGGCTACTTCAGTTACCATGGCACCTTCTCTTCAAAGTCAGAGCAAGTGCCAGACCTGCAGCTGGAAACCACCTTCACATTCCTGTTCACACTCATGAGCACACCGGAGCCCAAAGACCCCGAATCGTAAGGCCTTGCATGTGTGTGTGTGTGTGTGTGTGTGTGTGTGCGTGCGTGCGCGTGTGTGTGACTGTGTATGTGCCTCTGTGTGAAGTGCAGGAGGCAGATGGTGCTTTTTCCCCTCAGGAATACTCAAACCTGCGTCAGGACTCCGGTGACTGGGCCTCTGGCTGGGGGCCTCCTTCCCCCAGCCTCCAGATCCTCTGGTCCAGCCCGTGCTGCCCACCAGTCTGGGGACTTGAAGATCCAGGAGAGCCGCTACCTCGGTCCGCAGGACTGGGGCCCACAGCGAACCTCCGAGGAGATGAAGCATTTGCAGAATATCTGCATGAGGTGAGCAAGGTGGGGCAGTGAAGGCCTGTAGGGGTGCAGGACGCCCCCATCAGGCCAGGCCTGGTCCTTAGGTCCTGGCCTCTCCCCCCTTGCCTCTCTACTCTGTCCCCCTTGAGTGGCCTCCTTGCCAGTAGGTCCCCCACCTGACCAGCAGCAGTGTCCTGCCCTGTTTATGCGGGGGTGACAGCCGCAGATCTTCCCTTTCAATCGTCGTGCAGCTGGCCTGACTGGTCCGGCTCATTGCCTGCCTGACCGGCAGTCCAGTAGCTGCCCCTCAGTGCCCGTTGCTTTAGTTGTCTAAGAACTGCAGGGGTGGTTGAATTTGTAGGGAGAGGCCTGTCCTCTACCTTGGGCTCTGGGCTTGCGTCTGCACAGTGCCATGGCCACTTTCCCCTCTGTGGCAGTGCCAGCGTCAGAGCCCCTCTTGGGCCCGAGTGTCGGGAGCTTCCATGTGTACAGCTCACCTGGTGGAGCACTTGGCCAGAGCCACACAGAATCCTGCCACAGCTCTGTTACCGCCGAGAGGGTGGCCAGTCCTCTGTCACCATCCTTTCCTTTTTCCTTTTTTATTTTTTCCTGGTACCAGGGATAGAACTCAGGACCTTGCGCTTGTGAGGCAGGCATGATGTCACTGAGCTAAATCCCTGGCCCTGCCACCACCCTTTTCTGCAGGGACTTCCTGGCCCATGTGACATAGCAGTCTGCCCTGGTAAAGAGGAAAAGCAGGATTAGTTGGTCTGGGCCCTTCCTCGAGTGACAAAGGAGGACAGTTTCCTCTCTCACAGTGATGTCCACAAACTAGGCTCTTAATGTAAGACAGTCCCAGGTGGCTGTGCCTGGTCACAAAGCTGATGGGGCCACAGGCCTGGGACAATCACCCAGGCTGAGGGCCATCTCCTTCAACCTTAGGCTTCGAGAGGCACTGAGCACCACCCAAGCAGACAATCTGGCCCTGGGGGAGAAGCTGTGGAACCTGGTGAGCCCCCCAGCCCCGGGCCTCCTGCCCCCACCCCACCCCACCCCAGCCTTCCTCTTGCTGCCTCCCAGCCCCGCTCCCTGCCCCCTGTTCCAGCCCAGCTGCCTGTATGAGAAGCTGACGGGGGAGATGCAGGCCTGGGAGGAGGACACAAAGGACACTGAGGAGGAAGCCCTGGCCGGGCAAGTACGGGAGCAGCTGCAGTGGGAGAGGACAGGGTGCTCCTGCCTAGCACCTCAAGATCACGCTCCTGCACCTTTGCCTGCAGCCCCCCGGCTCCCAGAGGGCAGCCCCACTCCTCCCACCCCCTGACCCCGGAGAGCATGGAAACCAGTCAGTGGCCAGTCCTCAGTCCAGAGACCTGGCACCTGCTCGGGAACCTCTCTGTCCATCACCTACCAATAAACTTCCCAAGTGACCTGCAGCTCCCCCCGCTGCACCGAGAGTCTGTGGGCTTAGGACACCTGTTGGGGCAGGCAGCCGCCACAGCTCAGCCCCTGGGCCTCCTCTGACTCTCCTGCCTCCCTCGTTCCCACCACCCCGATCTGCCCTGGGTGCCCTTGGCCTCGCTCTCAGACTCAGAGCTGGGTTCCCGTGACAAGCACCGAGTGGGACAGGAAGGGGGGCCGGGCCTCCCCCGGAGGATCAGGAGGCCTGTTCTGATTCCAAAGTGCACAAAGATATGAGGGAGGGGTGGGAAGAGCCACTAGCCATCCTGTGACCTTGGCTGTGTCCCCTCCTCCTCTTTGTGGGTCATGGGACGCCGACAGGAGAGGTAATGGGAGGTCGGGAAGGGACTGAGAGCCGCACCCCCTGCACCCAGAGAGGCTGCAAGGTTCAGACACTCAGGGCCGGGTGGAAGGGCTGTGGGATGTGCTCAGCTCTGAGGAGCTTCTCTGTGCCCAGTACCCTAAGGTGACAGGGAAGAGAGGGAGAGAGATCATACCTGTACAGGTGAGCCATACTTTTCAGAAATCTGGAAAAAAAATTCTTACACAACTAGACAATGAGACTATTTCAAGTTTTTGGCATTTTTTTTCTTTTACTACTTAGGGAAACATAAAGATGACAAAGCCAGTTTAAAGGATTAAAGGATTTAAAGAAAGTTGACATGAATATAGACCCAGGGAATGAAATAAAGGAACCCTGAGAAAAGATGTTCAGTTAGCTACAAGACTGGCTAAGACCCACAGGACATTTTGTTTTTGTTTATTTTATTTACTTTTTGTTTTTTCAGACAAAATTTCACTATGCAGTTCAGGCTAACATTGTACCCCAGAATGACCAGGAATTTGTGGTAATCCTCCTGCCTTAACCTCCCAAGTGCTGGGATTACAGGCATGAGCCACCATGCACGGCCTATTTTATTTATTTTTTGAGAGTCTCACTACATAGTTCAGGCTAGCCCTGAACTCACTCTGTAACCCTGAACTCATTGTGATTCTCCTGCCTCCGCCTCCTCAGTTCTGGAATGACTGAGGTGTCCCACTACACTCTGGGTTTTTTTGTGTGTCTGTTTTATTTGTGTGTTTGTTTTGTAGTTTAAGGGATCAAACCCAGAGCAAGCACTCCATCCCTGGGCCATATCTACAGCACTATTGAGTGTTTGTTTTTAAATCCTGTAACTCTAAGGATGCTATGATTTGTTGGGCAGAAAGCATCTGCACCTTATCAGTTTTCTGTGAATTTATAAAGCCTAGGCCCTAAGAAATAATAAGAGGCCAATAAGCAAAATCCACTGATTAATCCTGCAGTGAGGCACAGGAACGCTCTGTGCCCATTGCATAGACACACCCTCTGGGAAGATGGAAACTCGGGTTGGTGGCTCCAACTCTGGCCCAGCTGGACTTGCACAGACCCCTAGGATCGGCCAGCTGATAACACACGGGGTGCTCAGAAGTTTGATTACATCTCAGCTTCTGACTGAGCCGAGCTGGACTAATGTCTCTGACCTAGCAACCCACCCCCTTCAGCGATTCTATGCTCCTCACTCGATGGCTTCAGAAGGCCCAGGCTGCCCTCAAGAGCCATGTCCTCCCCGGCCAACTCTTGACCAGTGGCCCAGCAGTTCCACGGCTCCCTTGACATTTTCCTGAAGGGGTCATTTGAGTCTGAAGTTGACAAGGGATAGCTGGGCCAGTAGCTAAATGGTTCAATCCATTTGCCCGAGGGAGGAGTCCTGGTCACCAGCCTGTCTCCTTGGCCTGCTTCCTCTAAAAGCCTCTGGGCCTGGGAAAGCACCAAGGCTGTGTGGTCACTCAAAGTTGAGTCCGCTGCAGAATCCCCTTGCCTGGTTAGCTCCAAACACATAAGTGCACCTGGGCTCGGCCTCGTAGCCCAGGGCCTCAGTTTGCGCTCTCCCAAGCTCGGTCCTTGTAGCCTTTTCCTGTCGGTGTGGCCCAGCTGTCCTCTTTAAGAGCCGGTCTCACCGCCAAGCTGCAGCGGTCCCGGGGATTTACCAGGCCTCTGAATTCACGTACATCTGTCCCAAACCTCAAGGAAAAGAGTCAGCTCAGGTCTCTCAGAACTTCCAGTCTTCTAGGCGCTGGGCTGGAGCGGAACCTGGCCTCCCTGTGTCCCCTCTGGCACCATCTCTCGTGGGAGGGACAGGACAGTACAGAATGCCAGTCCTCCTAGTGACTGAGAGGCGGGACAGCTTTGTGAGCAGGAAAACAAGAGCTACAGACTCGCTCCCTACATTCAAGTTGTAGCTCTAGCACTTGCCAGTTTGGTGACCTTTTATGACCTTGGGCCAGAGACTGGATGCGCATTCTCTGTAACTTGGGGTTGACCACAGTGCACACCTGAGTGGCTCTTGGGAGGGCTGAGTGGCTAAGTGTGACCCCACAACCTGTTTAGCATCCAGTGTGTCCTCTCAGGTCCTGCCCGAGCTTGCCATACCTATGTTCCTAGGAAGCTCCATACCCCATCCAAAGTCCTGGTTTTCCTGCCCAAGAAGATGGCCAGACTGCAGCCTGGGAGCCCTGTCCTCCATTCAACAGCGTCAGCCTTCAGAAACACACAGCTCCAGAGGCTTGTTAGATCTATATTCTGTGTGTCCTGAGGGCACCTGTACCTCTGTGGTACACATGTCCCACCAACACTGGCTCAGGGACCCTGTGGGCCTCCCCAAGTCGGAACCTAAAGTCTTCCTGGGTTCCATGCCTTTTATCTCTCCTGTGATTGTCTCAGACACTCTCAGGGCACCAGACATCTGGGGTGGAGCCACAAATACCTGCCAAGTGCTCCTGTGTGTCTGGACTCTGGTCTTCCAGCACTGAAGGAAACCAAGACCCCTGTTCAGGGCGAATGATACTGTGGGAAGAGACAAGGACTAGGGACCAGGGCTGAGGATTTAGCTCAGTAGTACCGTGCCTGGCTTGCAAGTGCAAAGTCCTGAGTTCAATCCCTGGTACAGGAAGGAAAGAAGGAGAGAGAGAGGGAGGGAGGGAGGGAGGAAGAGGAGAAGAGAAAAGAGAAAAGGGAAGGGAAGGGAAGGGGA
>PVIC010036420.1:0-18593 GCA_004025085.1 Thryonomys swinderianus
GTGACCTCCTGGCCAGGACAGGCCTGACTGGGCTGAGATGGATTTGAGTGAATGTATAAGAGTTATATCATATGTGAGACCATGTTCATAGCAGCTCAGTTCATGATAGCTAAATCTTGGAAGCAAGCCAAATGCCCATCAACTCTAGACTGGATAAAGATGATGCGGTTTTTGTTTTAATAAAATGGAGTATTGGTCTGCCATAAAGAATGATGAGGTTGAGTCATTTATACTCAAATGGATGTACCTTCAGGACATACTCATATGTGAAATAAATACATCACAGATGTGTAAATATCATATCTTTTCTCTGATATGAGAAACTAAAGTTGTAAATGAGCTCTAGAGTGCATGATTGATATTGTGAAATAATAAATATTCAAAGGGAAATAGGGTTTAGTGGTAATAATGAGGGGAAAGAAAAAATTGATGGTAAAAAAAGGAAACAAAGCTTTTGTATATAGGGGTAGGGAGCTGTAGAGTAGGTAAGGGAAGGGGAAAAATGAGAATTAAGTTATGCCATATACTGGTACAAATTCTCAAAATGGAGTGTTATCATGATGTATATATAATGTACCAATAAATTAAATTAAATTTTAAAAAATTACATCATTGTTGATACACTGCAGTTCGTGCCCAAGAGGCAAAGGAGAGCGATTTAGGACAAGATTTAGACTATTAGGACTATACACTATTTAGACTATTATGCTTAGGAAACAGGCCTTTAAGATAGGGCTTGGTTTAAATTATAGACGCCTGAGACTTGGAACTTAGGGGGATGGTCAGCTTCTATAGTCTGTGAAGGTTTTTCCACTGGACTGTGGGCAACCTGCTCACTGTAAAATATAAATGAGCCATTGGATGTCTGAAACTTAATGGGAGCCTCAAAGAGCTGCCTGATTTTCCAGCATAGGACTGACAACTCAACTGGGTTATTTTCCTGGTTTCTGCCATTGCTCTTGAGAGGCTCAGAGAGGAACACTGAGCTGCTTCAGACCCTGGCACAGTGACCCCCAGGTGGGCTGCAGTTCTAGGCTGGACACAGGACAGTGTGCCATCTCTGGCATCTGCCCACCAGAGCTTAGAGGATGGAGGATGAGCCAGTGTGTAGTGGCAGTGCCGGGGATACCACAGGCATCCGATCTACAGGGTCAGGTGCCCCTTGGCATGTCTTGATAAAGCCAGTGTTGGCATCTCTTTGTCACTTCCTAGGCCCGAGCTCTGACAGCTGACATGAAGCCCCATCCTTTCTTGGTCTCAGACTTACAGGGAAAGATGAGGGTTTTCCAAGGCTGTAGGGCCCCGCCCTACAGTGTCTCCTCCCAGACACCAAGCTGCAAGTCTCCATGCTCAGGAAAGCAGAGTTTGGCATTGGGATGGGTCTGTCTTCAACCTCAGTTACACCCACCTGTGGGCATCCTAAGTTGGTTCTGGCCAGGCTGAGGGTCTGTGGTATCTTCTTGGATGTGAGATCCATGGAAGCCACAGCCTCTGTGCCCCTGGTAAGTGCCGTGGCCCCAGAGTGCTCTGCAAACACAGCTAAGGGTGTGGGGTTTTGACTCAGCTCTGTCCTCACTGAGGGTGAGGGGGCATTGGGCCCTTGTATAATAATAGGGAGAGCTTGCTTACAGTGACCGAGGGCCTTCCCATGCCTTCTCTAGGAGCCCTCACTCCCTCCCTCACTGTCCCCTGTGTCCCTTCTGCAACCCCTGGGCAAAAGACTCTTCCCTCCCTCTGCTGCCTGTGTCTTTCTCTAGGGTCTGCACATCACTAGCCCGGCCTCCTTGTAGAGCTGAGTCTGCACCCACCTGCTGAGCTCCTCTGGTGGCTCCTCCCTGGGCCGGCACGGAGATCTGCCCAGCAGTGTGCTGCAGAGCAGCCAGCTCAGGATGCCAGCCTCAGCCCCGTGGGAGTCAGTGTGTGTTGGGCCACTTGTGGCGGCACAGGAGGGCATCCCTGTGTCAGCCCTGGGCTGGTCTCCATAGAGATCGCACCCTTGTGTGGCTTCCTATGTGCAGAATCACAGCGATAAACACCCCACCAATATCCATCAGTGGTTTGTGGTGCTGAATGACCAAGCCCAGCCTGAAATGCTGAAATGCATTTGGCTGCAGCGTGGCACCCTGGGTGGTGTTGAAGTGATGTGAAGTTCCCTTCAGATGGTGCAGACTCACCCTCTGCCTAGTCCCTGAGCAGCTCATGGCCCACCGGGCAGGGTCCTCTCTAACAGTCCACCAGCCCAGTGCCTATTTGAATATCTCCAGTCTTTGGTTTAGAACAGGCTGAAAGGGACTCCAGGGACCTTTAAACTTAAATACAGTAAGCTCCCTCTCCCTGCAGTGTGACTGTATCTCAGATTATCTGGGAGCTGAGTTCTCCTGCTCAACCTCGGGGCAGCAGACTCTGAGCTTCTCTTCCAACATCCGACTCTAAAACCCAGAGCTCAGGAAGGATCATGCAGGTTTTAAGAGATTTGTTAGCTCTGCTGCGATGTCTGTCTGTCTTCTCCCCACTCCTTCCCTTCCGGTGTGGCTCCAGACTCCAAAGCACTCTGACCTCCTCTCCAGGGTGCCGATGCCCAGGGAACCCGAGTCCTGCACAGTGAGGGCTGCCACCTCAGCCCTGCTTACGTTCTCCTATACCAACCCTTGGGCTATACCTGCCCTGGTGGGACAGTTGTTTAGCTTGTGTCCAGCTCATCTGTGAAAACCGGCAGATCAAGTGTTGCTAAATGTGGTTGTAGTGGTTTACTTGTCATTGTGAATCATTAGGGTTTAGTTTGGTGATTAATTTTCCACATGTTTTGTTAAGAATAGAACATTACAGGGCTGGGGATTTAGCTCAATGGTACCGCTCCTACCTTGGAAGCAGAAGGACCTGAGTTCGATTCCAGGTACTGGAGAAAGAAAAAGAATAGAACATTACAGATTGTGACCATGCCTTCTCAATCAATAGGCAGATAGATGGATAGACAATAGATGCCTAGGATCTGGATGGATACTTGATGGGTGATGGGTATTAGGTAGATGACAGATATTAGACAAATGATGGATGGTGGATTGAGATGATAAATGATGGGTGGGTGAGGTACACATAAGAGGATGGATAAAGAGAGATGGATTTATAGATGGATTGGTAGGCTATAGAAGACATACAGATAAGTAGATATTGATATAGGTTTACTATCTTATTAACTCAGAAACTAGAGAGATGGTCAATTCCAGACCTATAGTGTCCTCAGTAGGTTTCTAGTTAGCCAGTGACCTATGAAGCACCAGAGTGAGGATTTACATGTGAGCATGTGTGGGAGAGTTGTTTCGTGCAGCAGAATTTACTGTGCATGCTCTATTTGGCATTTCTAGTTGGTGTTTATTATCCTACCAACTTGTTACCTATTTTACCTTTAAAAATAATAAAAAATACTCTTGGTAATCCAATATGTTGATGTTACAAAATAAAATAGGTCCGTAGTACTAATTAATATTAATGGGCTATGTGATTAGTAAGAATGACTCTCTCTAAAGCACCACTTTCTCCCTCTCTGAACGAAGCTTAACTGTGTCAACTTGGCTGCCTTGTGAACTGTGTAGAAGATGAGTAGAAGGACTCTTCTGGATGCTTCAGAGGGGGCTGAGAGGGCAGGACCTTGGGGTCTATGTCCAATCTTTGGCCTCTTCTTCTCTGGAGCTGTTTTCCTGCTTTGCTTCCCAGTTGCCATGAAGTGAACACTCTCCTCCACCAGACCCTTCCTCTATGATATTTCTGCCATGGAGCCAGCTGACCATAGACTGAACCCTCTGAAACCATAAACGACATAGAATCTCTTCTCTCTTATGTTGTGGACTCCACACACTGTGCAGCCATGGGAGAAAAGCTGACTAATGCACTCGCACAGTGAACGAGAAGAGGAACAGGTACTCCTGCAAGAATCAGATGTTTCCTTATCTGACATGATCTGGAAGCAGAGGCCAGAAGTGTCAAGCTGCCCATCTCATCAATAAAGTAAAAGTACAACAGATTTCTATACTCTCAGGAGAAAAGCAATGCTAAAATGCAATGGAGTCTTCATCTTCCCCAGAGTTGACTAATTAGGCATTTTCTAATCATACTTGTAACTTGGAGATTAAACATTATTTCCATCAGAAAGCAAGTATATGTATGAGTAAACCGAATATAGTGAGCCCCAAGCTGTCATTTCAGGAAGTAGGAGATATACAGTTTTTATTTTATTTTGTCCTGAACATTTTCTTCTAAAGAGCTTGCAGCTTCTTCATATACAATTTTGCTAAGGTAAAGTGGGCCATTTCCATGTTTGTTATCAGGATATTATCCAGACACATTTGGCTCATGTTATCCTTTCCTGACAACCATATATTTTGATTGTATCCTGTATCTAATTTGGTCTTCTTGGTCTTAGGTTGTTGCTATTAGGATTTACAAATTGTATGTAGCCCTATTACAGACTACTTCACTGAATTGAAATCCATATTTCTAGCCCATCAACCCAAGAACTTCCTACTTTCCATGACATTTACAATTTTTATACTTTCTTTGACATTTATAAATTTGTCTCTATCACGTCTGGACTTAACTGTTGAGCTACAAAGCATAATAAACCATTTTTAAAATTCTAGGGAGTGAAACAGGGCTGATATCTAACTTTTGGCCACTTTCCCTCACTATATTTGATAAGAAAGGATGGAAAATGGAAGGTGAAAAAGAGCATTAGATTACTTATTCGCATCCCCAAGCAGGGCCCTGCTGGATTTCTTTTCTCAACCTATTTCCTCCTCTGCAAAGTGAGGTTAATGGCTCTTTGGGGACTGAGAGAACCGACAGAGGATTAAATTAGATCATGCGTGGAGTTAGTCAGCAATCAACCCATATCAGCTTCTTTTCTTACTTTCCTGACCTAAATTTGTTCAAAGTCACGTAATAAGATCCTTCTCAGATAACGTTTTTTCAAAACTCAAAGGAAAATACCGGTGTGGGCTTCATTTTTCTTTTGACTGTTAATGTAGACTCGATCTAATGAGTCTCCTGTATATATTTGAGAATAGGAATATCCCACATATCTTCTGAGACTCACAATGGTGATGCATACTTTAAATGAAAATGGGCTAAGTCTTCTGTGGGAATAAAACTTTGAAGAGTTAATTTTTAAAAAAGATGTAAAATTTTAAAACTGAATTATAAATATAAAAGGAATTATACAGTTAATTTTTTAGAAGTAAGACTGACTTGCAGTGAAATTATTAAAAATATGGATAATTAAAAGTCATAGCTGAGAGAAATTATCCCTCAAATATTAGCCATGAGAGCCTGAGTCAGAGCTGAGCTCTGAGCCGGGTTCATCCTGCATGGTGCATCTCTGTTGTCCCTCAGGTGTACGGGAGCCACTCGTGAGGGGTAAGGACACTCCGGGAGTGCCAGGTGGGCCGGAGTGTGACCATGGGGGCCACACAAAGTCCTGGCCCCACCTCGCTGTCCTCCTGCTCTCCTTGCTGGCTCTGAGGTGCTGAGCGGCTTTGGTCTGCCCCCCTCCTTTCACTTCTGCTCACCTCTGGTTCTGGAGTCCTCAGGCTATGGACTGAGCCCTCTGAATCTTGGCCCAAATTAAACCACTTCCTCCTTTGAGTGGTGGGTGTCTGACCAGTACAACAAGCCAGCCTATGGGAAGGCCACTCCTGCTGACCCCCATTGCCTAGCAACAGGTAAGGGGAGATGACCTGGTGGAGAGAGAGTGACTTCCAAGGCTGTGAGAGCTGCTGCTAATCACATGGAAGGTCCCAACAGTGCTGGGAGTCTGCTTTGGGTCCCTGGAGTCTGAACTGCTGGGTGTCTGATTGACCTCCTGTGAGCAATATGGAAGCTATACCTGGAATGCCAGACATTGGCATGCATTGAATCTAGTGAGGAACACAGAAAACAAAATCCTCAGAAGGGCCTGAACGTTCTCCTAGAGCAGAAACAACCTGCAAAAACTAACAAGACATCTACCTGGAGAATTTGCCATTTACCCAGAAGATTTGCTCAGATGAGAGAAGTCCAACTAGTGTCCGGGACTCTGGGCAGGTTTGCTGAGAGGAGAGAATTCAGTGGAGGCCCAAGCAGAGGTCCCTGGGGAGGTGGACACACACACGCACACGCACATGTGTGTGCAAACACAACACACACAGATATGAGAGATGAGAGCTGCAGGACCACCAAGCAGCGTAGGTGGAGATGGAACGCGTGGAGGTGAATGTTTCTCCTGACATCTGTCCTGCCAGCTCCGCTGCTCACAATGTCCTCAGGAGTTCTGGCTCCAGGTCCCTTCTGTGGCCACTGCTGAGGGGGAAACGCAACCCACAGAGACTTAGAAATGTAAGACCCTTCGCATGTCTCAGGACCCTTAGAACACTACTCTTTCTGTCTGTTTCCATCTTTGCCACATCACATCTTAGTTGTTTTCTGTCTAAATTAATAATGCCATTGAGTGGATTAAAGATATTGAGACAGTCCACAAATACATCACTAACTGATGTGCTTGCTGAGGAGGGTAGACTACACCCATTGCAGGGGTTGCCTGGGACGGTTCTCCGTCCCTGGGCCGCCTGGTGCTGGAGGACTCCACCGAGTGGTCTCCCCGTGGATGTCTACACCCATGTGCTCTCCAGCAAACATCGTGAGCACAGGCCAGGGAGGCAGTGCCATGGTGTGGAGACAGTACCGGTCAGAGAAAGAGAGCAACAGGTCATTCTCTGTAAATGAAGGTCTAGATACCTATATTCTGCTCTTAACAGTAGCCCCTTGGGGTCATTTCAAGTCTGCCTATCTGTGAGGGGTGGGCATGGCCCCTTGACAGGTCTGAAGGAAGTAGTCAGACTCTGGACTCACGTGGCATAAGATCCTGGCTCAGTGTGTTAAGCTCCATGATTGGGCCTGAACAAGTCCTTTCCAAGCTTCTGCACCTGAACAGGAGTCCTCTGAAATGGAGGGAAGGCACACGGAGGGGTTGCTGGAGGACATAGATTGTGGAGTGACTGCCCAGCACATGGTGGTGGTGTGTAGCCAGCTGATGCACATGGACGTGCCAAGCATGATGCATCACCTCCCTTCCCATTGCTGTCCCATGTTTGCTGGCACTGGATGTAACTGTGACCCAGGCAGGGATTCTCCAACAAGAAATGCAGCTGGAGAGACCTCCTTTAGGTCCCATGGAGTAACAGTCCTAATTTAAAGTCACATTACATTTTTGATGATGACAATGGAAAAATACATTACTTATAATAGTCCCCCCCTCAAGTGTCATAGGCTGGGCTTTGGGAGGTGACTGGGTCATGGATGTGATACTCAGCAGAAATTAGCCCACTGGTAGCTACAGGTGGTGTTGGGAGGTGGAACCTGCTGGGAGGAGGAGGTTGCTACAGGGACAGCCTGGCAGGGTCTCTCTCTGTTCCCTGCCACTGTGTCCTGAGCGAGGCCCATCTGGACACCCCTCTGCTCTGCTGCCCCACCCTGGAGCCACCAGCCATGGGCAGAACTGCTACAAACTGTGAGCAAAACAAATCTTCCCTCATTTAAATTGTGTGTCAACAACTAGAAAGTACCTGGTTTCACATTTCATTTACCTCACTTGAATGCTTTCATGTGTAAGACAAGGATGTATTTTACCTAATTTCCCTGGTAGAATTTAACCATTAAAATTATTTAGATTGAATGAAAATTTTTCAATGTTTTCCTTTAGACTTGCATAACTGTAGATGTGGTTGTCCAAGTACAAACATATCTATAGAACTTGTATGGTGTATTAGGATATTTGGAAGTTATTTTTATCAGTTTTAAGCTTCTTTTCGGAGGTTATATTCCTTACCAAGAGTACTTTTTAGAAAAACAAACTTGTTTTAGTTATTGTGAAAGGATTAACTACTATTTATTTTTAAGTTACTACTTTAATGACACATAAAACATTGTCTTAGTCTCTTTCCTATTGTTGAGACAAAATATCTAAATCCAGTAGCTTAAACAAGGAGAGATTGGCCAGGGATTTAGCTCAAGTGATAGCGCACCTACCTGGGAAGCACAAGGGCATGAGTTTGATCCCCATACCACAAAAACAAAAAGGAGAGGTTTATTTTGGCTCAGGGTGAAAGGGACTGGCAGAGAGAAGCTATTTCAAATCATGGCAGCCAGGAAACAGAGAGAGAAGGGAGAAACTGAGGTCATGAATACATTCCTCCAGGTCACCCCAGTGGCCTCACCAACCAGCTTCACCTCTGAAAGGATGCTCAGCTATGAGCTGGTCACAGGGGGAGTATACCAATGTCTACCCCATGACACAGCACCCCCCACACACTGGATGATTTTGTGAAATATTTTAGATCTAAACCATAACACTCTACCCCTCTCCCAAGAGAGACTCACATCCATCTCATGGAAGTTGCAGTCAGTTTAGCTGAGTCACCAAAGTCTTACAGTTCTTTACATGCATTGCTGAAAAGTCCAAGTCCAAAATCTCCTCTGAGACTAAAGGCAAACTTTCAGCTGTGCACCCCTGTGAGAGGCAAAGGAAAGTTAAATGTGTGCAGCATACTACAATAAGGGGTAGCATTCCCATTCCAGAATGAATAAATGAGAGGATCAAAGGAAGTGAGACCCTGTGATGCATTTCCCATTAGGCTCTGTTTTTTTAGAGCCCATTCAGCCACTGAGCTCATGTGTGGATAGATCCACTGACCCATCTGGGGCCCCTGTGATCCAATCTCTTTCCACACACGAGAATTTGAGAGAGGCTTTTTTTTTTTTTTGGTTAAAGTCATCAGTGATAGCATTTGACTACACGGAGGTAGAAGTCTGAGCAAAGAAAAGGTACTGTGCACATTTGGATAATTTTGGGTATTATAAAACATGTATAACTTGTACAACTGAAATAAAATTAAATATTTAAAATAATTTTATATATGGTGCATTCTTCAATCCTCCCCATGTGCCACCTTTGACACCCGGCCCCGTGAGCCATCTGGAATCCTGGTGGGAGGCTGGCTTTGGGCTCAGGGCCTCTGGAGGCTCTGCCAGCTCCTGGGGATGCTGGTCTTCTGTGTCAGGAGGCTTGTAGAGGATGTGCTTCCCAAACAGCAAAGCATCACACCTCATTCCCAAGATCTGGACATTTTTCTTAACTGTTGTTATTCCCTCATGAGAAATTCTCAAGCTAGTAGTTATTTTTTAAATTATTAAAGTGGTTCTTCTTTTTGTATATAAAGCTGTGTATTTTACAACTGATATTTCTTCTCATTTTATCTGAATCAATTTTCCTCCTTAGAATTCACTAAATCACATTCACACAGAACAGATAAACCATTCAAGTGCACTCTATCAACTGGTGTTTATTTCAGATGTCAGCAGTTGATATGAAGTTTAGGTGTTGTCATTATCCTAAATTGTATCTTTAAACTCCTAGAACATAAAAATGGAAAAGAGATATTTTTCAGAATACTCTTTCTATTTAAACTCTCACTATTATATATAGCTTCAGGCTACTCTGTTATACTTGGTGGCTTAAAGGACTATTGGATGGAGAGAAAAGAAAACACATGGTTTGGCCTCTCTAGACATCAACAGCCACAGGCACAAAGATATGTGATTTAACCACTCAATAGTTTACAGAAGTTAAAAGCAGTAACAGTCTTTCCTGGTGCCCATTAAATCATTAAAACAAGGGCATTAATGAATAGTTGACAATATGTAAACATTTAGAGTGTAATTTTTTTTTTCCTTTTGAGACAGGGTCTCACTTTGTAGTTCAGGCTGGCCCTGAGCTCACTATGTAGCTCAGGCAAGCCTAGAACTCAGCAATCCTCCTGCCTCTGCCTCCTGTGTGCTGGGATTATGGGCTTGAGCTACCAACCCTGGCATTTTTGGTATGTGGTGCTGATTGCCGGTGGGTATGAGACACCACACCCCATATTGTTGTATGTGGTTACCTGGGATCAAACCAGGGACCTTTGCTCTTGCTAGGCAGTCTCCAGAATGACTGAGCTAAATCTTTGGCCCAAGTGTAATTTTTTTTTTTTAAAGTCAGGGTCTTGCTAGGTAACCCGAGATGACCTTGAACTCACTATGAGTCCAGGATGGGCTGGAACTTGTCTTTCTGCCTCAGCCTCCAAGAGTGTCAAGGTTCCACAATGCAGACCTAATCATGGCTCGGTTCTGAAGTTATCTGAAGGTGTGAGGAAGAGATGGAAGTTATAAGAGGACATTTAAAGTAAAAAAAATCATCCAGGGTTTTAAATCTCCTCTAAGGCATGAAAGATGTTTCAAGCAAAATAATTTATATTTTAAATACTGGGATCCTTTTCCATATTTATGACTTTAGACACTTTGCGGAGTGATAAAATGTGAGTTGGAGCAGGAGCAGAGTTGGAGCGTTTTTCTAACTTTGAATCATTTTAAGCATTTTGCTGCGGAGATCAGGGTCCTCGCAGGGCTCCCGAGCGCTGCGGGCTGGAAGGCTGCGTGGGACGTGCTGCGCATGCTCTGTGCGTGCACTCACGGCTGCTTATTACCGAAGACCTTTTACTGAAAATGCTGATTTCACGTCCTCCATCACATTCATCTGCATCAAAAGGTGTCACCGTCCACCACCACTTTCAGAAAATGCCAACGATGCAAAGAAAATCTGTTTAACGTGACTTTGTGTAGAAATTCTCAGGATCCAAATAAAACCAAAAATAATTTTTGGGTGGCATTTATCTTCAAAGATATTTCTTAAAAGGTATGATAATTTCTGCAATGTAAGTGAAACATTTAGTATTCTGTAAATATGATAAAATATAAAATATGTGCATAAAATGAAAAAAGTTTAATCACACACATTCTAAGGAACTGGAAATTGAAACAGAAGTATTAATATTTAGGAGTAGTGATTGTAAACAGTAGTGCGTTTTGACAGCAAATTTTATTAACCCTTTCAAAAAGGCATTGCTTGTTTTGGTCCTTTCATTCTCTGAGTTCTTCAGAATTACTTATTCTTCTTGGCTTGGTGCGTGGAATGAAATTCTGACTAATGAATTTCTAAGTGAATATTGTAGGATTACTAAAGTCCTCCATAGATTACTGGGCATTTGTTATGTGCCAATTTCTGAAAAAAAATTAAAAATTAAATTAAAAAAATTAAAGTCAAATTAGATGCAATTACCATGATACATCTCTGTCTCTAGCTATGTGCTGAGCTGGACATTTAAGCAACTTTAAAAATCACAATATTTCAATGATTCCCTGAACTAAGAGGAAGAAAACATGGACACACAAACCTGAACTCACAGGCCATGAGCTCTTTAGGAATCCCGCTCAAGCTTTGTCCTGTAAGCGCGACTTCTCCGAACAGCCTCACATCCTCCATCACACCCCTTCTGCCAAGGCACCGAGGCATCAGCAGCACGGTTATTCTTTCTCTCCCATCCCAGCCCCAGTTACTTTCCTGAGAGCCCACAGAAGCAGAGACACCAGGGCGCAACTCCATGCACCGTGGGCTCTGGAGCCTGCCTGCGGACAGCGACGGTGAAACTTTTAGAGACCGAGTGTCCAAAATGCACCCCAAGCCCACTCTCTTATCACACAGTGCCAACACTGCACTGTTACCGATGACCGGCCACTGGCGCGATGCTGGACTGACTCCGCTCCTTGCTGACAGAGAGGCACCGGAGAGGCACGTGTGCCGTAGGTTCACCGCTACTGCCCTAGGAGGTTGGAGGAGTCAGGCTTACGGGAAAGCGTGAGCTCCCAGCTGGGCCAGCTCTGGCACCAACAGAAGCAGAGTCATTGAGGTGGCTCGAACAGAGATGGAGATGGGCCCGTTGAAAGCTTTCACGCCCCGATGTTGCTGTCTTGGGCCTCTCGGGGTTCCCATGGGGAACTGTTGGATGCAGGGCGAACATCCCCTCAAACCCTGAGCTCCCAGCAGGTTGTTCTCCTGGGTGAGTCCCCTAGGCTGGGCAGAACTGGGTATTCTGCTCTCAAAAGTCCCATGTGTGCATTTCTTTTCCAAGGTTACTCTTAGGTTTGAGTCACAACCTTTGCCCATTGGCACCATAACCAAAGAGGAATTTACTGAAACAGTGACAGGCAAACATATCACGTGTCTGCATTTACTGGTATCAGTCAGGTCTCCCACTGGGGCCTCTGCTGACTGCCACAGGCTGAAGCTGCCTTGTGCATCACGGAGACTCAGGCCACAGTCAGCTGGCTCTGAGGCAGGAACATCATGACACAGGAGCATGGACGAGCAGAGCTGCTCTGAGCAGGGCAGCCAGGGAGCAGAGCAGGGAACAGTGCAGAGAGGACGGGGTGTGAGACCAGACAGGAACAGCAAGACCACCGCTCCATGGCCGCCCAGAGGCGGAAGTGTGCTCCAAGCCCGTCAGGCAGACACTGCCCCCTCCACGCCTCAGCCCCTACACTGTACAGACCAAATATGCACATAAAACTAGGGGAGTGAGGACTTGGAAAAGTGGGGGTGAGCCTTCGCCTTTCCTAGTTCTAATACTTGCAAAAGGATAAAGTCTTAGTTATTCTCTCATCGCTGAGACACAATACTGATACTCACAGGTTAAAGAGGAGAGGATTATTCTGGCTCTTGGTCTGCAGAGGTTTCAGTGCACAGTCGGCTGGCTCCGAGGTAGGACGGCGGGGCAGAGGGGCGCTGCAGAGGCCAGCTGTTCATGGCATGGTCGCATGTATCCATAGCTTGTTCTTTTTTCACCCCTGAGCGGTGTCCTGCTGTGTGGATGTTCTGGTTGTCTCCTGGACAATAACTTTTAGCTTTTGTTTGTGTTTTCAAAATAAAACTCTCTTTCTCTTCCTGTTGGGAAGGCCATGCCTAGTTCGGTGATTCTACATAAACTCCCTGGGCTGCAACTTTTCTAGATGAAAATGTTCTCAGCTCTGAAGCTAAGTCTAATCCACCCTTATATGGTTGGGGGAGACTGACCTGGTCAGATCCCCACAGGACCCGTGGATGTGTGACCCATGAGTATTTATTTGTAGGAATGACTTGCTGCTGCTGGAGAGCTCGGTTGGCAGGTGGAGGCATCTTTCATGTTAAGGACACAGGTGATGATTAGCTGGGGCGATGGGGCCCTCCCAGGAATTCCTTGCTGGAGTAACCTACCCTGCCCAAGGATGAGGGTCCCTGGATCCATTAATAGATTGATGAAAGAGGAATGCACATGAGCCTTTCCTATCATGGAGGTCCTAGAAGCCCCAGAGCAGGTCTTTGTTGCTGTTGTTCTTTGGGTGCCTCTTTCCCCAGGATCTGGGTGGAGCTCAAGGAGCTTCCCTTTCCACCCCTGTTCCCACATTGTGGGGTCCAGCATCCCCGAGACCGTGTCTCCTTTCTCAAATCAAGACTGGCCAGAAGCCAGTGGATCAATGGTTTCACATAAACACATCCAGAGGAAGATGTTTAGATGACTTCACCTCTGAGACAATTGTATGACATCTACTGCAGACTTCAACTGCTTAAGTTGACACGTTCATAGAATACAGCAGTGAATGCAAACATAGGAAGAGACACTCATAACATGGGCTCCAAAGGCTCTGCCATGCAAGGTGTGCTGTGGGAAACAGTCCAGGGTACTACCTGGCGACAGCCCCAGAACACCTGCTGCCTTGGGAGTTCTCATCTCCTCTTCTGTATTCTTATAGTACTGATAAGGTGTATTTGTTTTATGTCTAAATATCAGTAATTTTTCAGTAACATTTTGAAAGTGATTTCAACAAAATAATGATTATCCACTTTGGCTGCTCATTAGAATAGGCAGAAAGCTTTTCTTAGTTGCTTTACCTTTACCTCTGGAGCAGCTCTGACCAGTGCCTGAGTGAGTGGGGTTACTTTGGCCCACCGTGGCATGGGCTCTTTCAGTGGCACCTCTAGCCCTGCCAGGAGCGCCACACCACTGAGGTTACAGTGCAGGGTCACCTCTGCAGATTTAGGTGCTACGGGCATGGTCACCTAGAGCAGAGGTCCAGTTCTTGGGTTTCGTTCAAGCTCCAGCTCACATACAGGACTCAAAGTCATGCTCAGTGATGCCCAAGCGTGGTGCATCTGTTGACCCTGGTAATCTGTAGAATGGGATGCTGGGTTTGGGAGGCAGTGATCTGAGCTGCCATGAGATGCCTCTCCAGCCTGGGCTTTCACTCTTGTGTCTCCAGTGCTGGGTCCCGGAGTCAGCTGAGAGTCAGACCAGCCAAGTCCCCTGAACCCACGTATGTCCTCTGTATTGTTGGTTGTCAGTGTGGTGACAGCACTCTGTCCCTAGGGAGGTGTTTCCTGGCAGCCCTCCTGGGAAGGTGCAGCTGAGCGAGCTACTGAAGCTGTGGTGGTTAATTATTCCAGGGAGGAGCCAGGATTGAGTCCAGATCTGTCTCCATTTAAAGTGTGTGCTCTAGCTGGGCGTGGTGGCTCATGCCTGTAATCCCAGCACTCGGGAGGCAGAGGCAGGAGGATTGCTGAGTTCGAGGCTTGCCTGGGCTCCATAGTGAGCTCAGGGCCAGCCTGAACTACAAAGCGAGACCCTGTCTCAAAAAAAAAAAAAAATAAAGTGTGTGCTCTAAGCAAAGGACACCAAGCGTGTCCCCAGGGTCACTGCATAAGCCCCCAGGCTGCCACCTTCCCAGGAGACACCGGACCACACGCCAGTCACAACAAGTCACTGTGGGCTGTGCTGTCTGCAGGTGGCGAGTTCCTGGCTGGCCAGGGACCTGGATGTGCCACTGGCCGCGGAGTCAGGCATCCAATGGCACAGGCAGACAGTCGCTGCCCCCTCAGCAGGGACTTGGTCGGCCCTCAGCCTGCACCCCACCGGTCCCCACCCCAGTGGCTGCACCCTGGCACCACCCCTGCCCTGCCAACAGCTCTGCAGAGAGGCGGGTTTGCTAAAGAACGTGTGAGGTCAAGAGTCGAACACTGGGTGCCAAAGATTCTTTGATTTGCTCCAGCAAGACTCCAGCTGTGGGCTGTATGTGCCTGGACGCAGCTCCGGGCGTCCTTCCTGGTCCTCGTTCACCCTCTGCTCCTCCGCTCTCCAGCAGGAGTGTGGTGGCTGCCGGTGCCCTCGGGGCTCCTCCAGGAGGGCTGGACAACCTCACCCATGGGATGTGGCTTTCCTCCTGCCAGTGGTGCCACTGCCCACCGCTCACAGGAACAAATGAGGAGTCGCGAAGTCTGCAACTACAGACATTAGGGCGAGTCTCTGTGCTTTGCTTATTAGGATAAAGGAGACTTAAGGATCTAACAATTGCAAATGGATTGCTATTGATTAGATCTTTTTCCCAAGGGGCCATTTTAACAAGATATCTTTCAGACAATCAAACACTTTGACACTGTATGAGTGACTCCCAGTGATGGAGAGGGACTGGCAAGTAGCGAGGTGTTGATTCTGAAAGGACTTAGCTAGGACTGCTTTGGTGTTTTGTTTGTTTTTAGGGAGGGAGGCAATACTAGGTGTTAAACTGTGGCCTTCACACTGAGCTATATCTCCAGCCCTGAACAAGAGAGCCAGGGCTCACCATGTCACCATGGAACCTCCAAAACCCCAAGTTACCCAGGCTGGGTTCAAACATGGAACCTCCTGCCTCAGGCTTCCAGAGCACTGGGCTTGTGAGAATGTCCCATTCTTCCTGGCACTGCTGCTAGGATTACACGATCACGTGCCCACAGAATAAAGAACACAGAGTGCAGAGGGTCAGGGCAGGAGGGGAGCAATTCTGATGTCATCAGGCTGCGTGTGAATGCTCAGGCTGGGGTGGCCAGGCTCCTTGTAGCACGACTTGAACCTAGAGGTGCTGGTGGTGATAGCTTTAGGGGACACCCAGCTCCTCAGGCTGTCAAGGGGACCCACAGTGCAGGGCAATGTGATCAGGGTCAGCAGTGGGGTGGCCGGTAGGGACTTGACTCTGAACAGGGGGACTTCACTGGCACAGTGAAGCTGGGGCTTCTCGCAGTCATCATTGTCATGTTCTTCTGATTGTTCCCAACCCAAGGGGAGGTCAGAGCTGCGTGCTGTGTGTGTCACTATAACACACAAGAAATGCAAATTTATGATACAACATATCACATGTGATTTGTATGATAGATGTACTGCTTCTATAACATTTAATATATTCATGTGATAGCTAACTTATATATTTTACAATATGAAATAGCTGGTATATGGAGCAAAATTATTATAATAGTTATACCTATAAAATGTAAAACTTGCAAATATGGTACATATATCACATACAATAAATATTTTTTATTTTACACCATTATACAATAAGCCATAGAATAATTTTTGTATGCAGTAAATAGACATTATCTGTCATATAACACAACACATTGCACAGTGTCACATATTGATCCATATTTTTGTCACATCACATTACAGGTATCACTTTATGTATCTTTATTATACAGATACAGTCCTATCATTCCTGACTTTTCACACACACAGAAGTTCTCACCAGCCCAGCTTAGTGAGTTTCTATTTGTTTGCTTTTGTTTGTAGTACTGCAGATTGAATGTAAGACCCCTTGTTCTTGCAAGGCAGGTGCGGTGCCACTGAGCTAAATCCCTGGCCCTTACATCTTCTGTTTTTAACACAAAATCCCATGAACCAAACAAGGAAGTCCAGGCTGCAGAATGTAAGAAATAGATGTGAATTCCACAAAGAAAAAATCTGAATGTCACCACACTTCCTTTGTGGAACCCACCCTGGCCTGGGTTCTGGCTCACACAGCTCTGGGTGGCAGAGCTCCTGCATCCTGCATTTGCTCATGACTGACAGACATCACCCTGGGGGAGGTGGAGAACGAGCTGTGCTTGCAGTGAGGGATTTCAGACCTGTCCTCCAAAGGAAATTCACCTCGATCCTGCAAGAGCAGAAGCAGGTTCTGTGTGAGCTGGGGCTGTGCTGCCCGGCTCTGCTGCAGAAGGACCCTTGGCTTCCCGGAAGCACACCGGGGTGTCAGGTCTTGCTGTGATCTCCAACCAGCCTTGCAAGCTTTTCCTCTCAAATAGCTGGTAAACACCAAGTATTGAGGAAAATATGTTCTACAGGTTTCAGAGGAAGTGACTGTTTTATGATTTCCCATTTTAAAATACCAAATAAGGGCCATTGTTAAGTACCTTGAAGTTCAGGAATGTTACCTTAGGGAGTATTGTGGTATGTTGTACAACTAGAAATTAGAATTAGCTAGAGTTAATTCTTCAATACTCCTACTTTTGGATCATTTTCTGGTAAATTTACGGATGTTTTCATTTGTCTTCTTGACAGATATAAGGATTTTGCTTCCAGAGTATGTGATTTCACTGAATCAACTCCATTTTTTACCACAGTTCTCATTTTAATTCATAACTGAATAATTGAAGAATAAAAATTCCTCTAGTGAGATAGTCACTGCTTCATCCTTTATTCATAATCTTTTAAATTCAACAGTATATGGTTT
Source organism: Thryonomys swinderianus (assembly GCA_004025085.1). Classification (NCBI taxonomy): domain Eukaryota; kingdom Metazoa; phylum Chordata; class Mammalia; order Rodentia; family Thryonomyidae; genus Thryonomys; species Thryonomys swinderianus. The sequence continues at coordinate 17,470 of PVIC010036420.1, forward strand.
TTGTCTACTAACTTACTTATTAAAATTAAAAGGGCTTTCTACACTGAAAGTGTGCATATATTTGCATAGTTACAATGGCTTTTACCAAAATATTACAAGAGATATGAAATAACAGTAATTCAAATCAATTATTTTTTTTTATTTTTTAAGGTTTTGAAAGTAAATGTGTAAGCTATTCACACTTGAGAGGTGGGGTGTGACGCAGGGAACACTGAAGTCAGACAGTCAGGGCAGCCTTCAGCGAGCCTGCAGGTGCTCCGCACACAGCAGCAGAGACAAGCGAGCCATGGAGAGGCCTCCGGAGAGGGCTCCGGAGAGGCCGAGAGCAGCCATGGTCGCGGGCTTGGTCACTTCCGGTAATGAGGCAGGAAGGACGGGCTGCGTCAGTGTTTTCCAAGGAGCTCTCAGTGTGGCAGCCTTGGCGAGGAGCCTCTGGCTATCTGTGGCTCCCGGGGTCACCCTAGAGGTCCCCAAGGAACACACCATGTTCCTGCAGGTACCACACTCAGCTGAGCTCCCTCTTCTGTCTGAGCTGGGGTGAGTTTTATGACACTGGGCACACATCTCAGGAAGTGGGGACATTTGACATAAACACTTCAGTAGCTTCTAAGGAGCTGGTGGACTCCAGGCTCTCTGAGACAGCCTGAGTACTTTGCCTGGGCACTGGGATCCAAAGGGGCCCTGATGTCCCGTCTGAGGCTGGCACCAGGACTGTCAAAACGGATCTGAGCAGTGTGCCAAACCTCGGGTCTCACCTGGCAGCAGATGGAGACAGGTTGCTATGATTCCAGACAGGTGGGTGCATCATGCCCAGGACAGCTGAGGATCAGACCTGCGTGTCCCTCCCTGAGATTTGGGCGTCTGAATGCTGTTTTGTTCTGTTTCTGAATTTCTGGGCACTGCCATTGAATAAGCACAGTAACATTTCTTGAATGCCCGTCGGGTGTGAGACAATGTACACATACACATCTCCATGATATTAAATCAGATATTTATAGTATGTGAGGATTAATATATGTATTTTATTTATTATATACTCAGTTATGTATTATGTAACACATGGTGAAGATTTATGCAAGACAAGCTTTGCAGGACGGCTGCCTGCTGCCTGCTGCCTCCAGATC